>CAUHTR010007430.1:0-72500 GCA_959609185.1 Schmidtea polychroa | reverse complement strand
ATAATTAAAATATTTTTTTTTGACATCAAAACTCAATGTTCTTTTTCAAGTGTTAAAATAAATAGTATTGGTACTTTTTACATGTATAATTGATGGTTCTAAATTATTTTATTTGTTATTTTAAGAATTTAATAAAAAGTTAATCATTTGTGATTGAATGGCTTGCAATGCACCTCAACTACTATCAGTACGAAATGCCAATATGGCATGTACAGTCAGGCCCACCGAGAGTAGGGGGCAGGGGTGCAAATGCCCAGGGGCCCTGGTCCGATTTGGTATGTATTTAAATATAATATTACTGACACTTAAGTTGACTTAACTACAATCAGTTTAAAGTTCAAGCATCTGAATTCCATCAGAATAAATTGAACGAACATCAACAAGTAGTTAGATCAACATCGGTATCAATATTCAAAAATAAACTAAAAAAGTTTTGAGTTTTTTTAATGCTGGAATTAAAAACTGTTATATTAACTAACCATGATTAATGAAACTGAAACCATGCGTATCATTTGTGTAATATAGAACACACCTACGGGCCACATGACACTACGTCAAATAAAAGTCATCTGCTATTTTATGCGTTGTACGATTAACAATTGTCTGCCTAAGGGCCCGGAATGGCTGTCGGCTGGGTCTATGTACAGTTGGCAGTTCTATCAAGAGGTTATATATTTGTATAGCGCCCGACTTAATTAAATAAATTAAAATAACATGCTAATTATCTGAAAATTGCTTTTGACATGTTCACCATGACCACATGTTAATTAATTGCTAGTGCAAGTATTTATTTTGTAATTTGTAATTTTTTCGGTGGTTTTTAACAGACAAAGTGTTGAATAAAATCAAGAAAATGAAATTTTCATATAATAGAATTATCAAAGTATAAAACAAAGATGTAGTCTTGGACAGTAGCTTTTTTCTGTTCTAAAGTAGTTAAAAAAAGCAATATGATTTCAAAAAATATAAAAAATAAATATTATTTTGTTTAAGTGAAATACTTTAAAGGATACCAAATTAAAAAACCGAAATAAATGAACTCATTTAGAACCAAAATGATTGATTTATTTTTTATAAAATATTAATTTTAGCACGCTATGGAAAATTATTATTATTTGTTACTAATCAATTCTGACTTAAGAAATAATATTTAATTTAATAATAATTTAATGATAATTTTTTTTGTCTTTTTGCTGTGAAGTATATATTTTATAAAAAGAAAGAATTTTCAAATATAAATATAGTCCTTTTTGAATTATCATTTAATTGTTTATCATTTAATTTATGCTGCTTATTATTATTATTATTATTATTATTATTATTATTATTATTATTATTATTATTATTATTATCATTATTATTATTATTATTATTATTATTATTATTATTATTATTATTATTATTATCATTATTATTATTATTATTATTATTATTATTATTATTATTATTATTATTATTATTATTATTATTATTATTATTATTATTATTATTATTATTATTATTATTATTATTATTATTATTATTATTATTATTATTATTATTTTCTTACCTAGTTCTTCATCAGTTTCATTGACCTTTTTTGTTTCTTGTTTCATGATATTTTCTTTATCTTCATTTTGTTTTAATAAATCAAATTCATCCATATAGTTATCTTTTCCTTCTATCATTTCCGCTTCAACGATATAATAATTTTTTATTGTTCCAAATAATTTCCCCCAGAATCTCATATTGGCTATAGGTTTTTTCTCAACCAAACTTTTCATTGCCAGCCACAATCGAATACTTTCTTCACGATTTATTCCGACCTGGGCTTGTTCGAAATAGTAAAACGTTTGCATCAAATTCGGTAATTTCGTTTTCTCTTCAAGATCATCATCAATATGATGTATATTGAAAGAAGTATTCTGAAATGTTATGAAGATTATAAATTAAATCAGTTTATTCGTTTATTCTAGATTTACACTCATTTTGATATATGAAGGATAACAGTCAGAAGAGGGTTCTAAATGACGATTAATTAACGTTTTATTTCAGATGGTAGCCGAGAGATAAGTTTGAAGATTATCAAAAGATCTTTAGAGATTATTTCAGTCAAAACTAAATAGTAATGAGAATAATTCAGTACTAAGAGATAAGATAATCGGCTTTTAGTCTCACATAGGGAAACCGAAAACTTCGAAAACAAATTAAACCAAGGAAGATTTTGAAAATGTTTTATGAATATTTAATAAAAAAGTATTTATTATTGTAAACTGCACGGAGTCGGTGTTTTGTTTTGAATGTGGTAATTGAATTGTACATTTTGTTTAATAATTTGTAACAATTAATTAATTAATAATTGATTAATATATGATGGGAATATAGTTAACCTATTACTTTTAAAGAACCTTGCAAATGGCGAAAAAGTGTGATAGAGACTGGATATGCTGGAGTGTCCAAAACCAATCAATTTATTGTGCATCATGTTACATTTTGAACAACAACATGCATTTTTTCATATTTAACTGATAAATTGGGATACAACAAAAAAAAATGGTTGGAAAAAGTTAAATGACCGGATACCTTCTCACGAAAATTCTATTTTATATGTCATGGAAGAATGCACAAATAGCTTATTTGGCTAATTGTGCATTGGATAACTTGCTGGTAAAAGAACTTAAAAATGAAGTAACATATTGGAAAAAGCTTTTGGAACATTTTCTTGATATAATATTGTTTCTATCCGAGAGAGGACTAGCTTTTATGAATCTAATGAGCGCATTGGGAATCCAAATAATGGTAATTTTTTGGGGTTAGTTGAACTTCTAAGTAAATATGATACGATATTATCAGAACATGTTACAAAAGTTCGCGCATCACAAGAAGAAAAAAAGAGATTGCAAGTTCGTTTCTTTCAAATAAAATTCTAAACGAGTTTATCGATCTATGTGGCTCATTTGTGCAAAAAAAAATTATTGATGAAATTAATAACGCTAAGTATTTTTCTATCATTGCCGATGCAACTCCTGATACATCTGATAAGGAGCAAACAACTTTGATTATTCGTTATGTTAAATTAAGCGAATTTGATTTTTCATTTGAAGAACGCTTTATATCTTTTGATGATTTTTCGGAAAAACTGGTAAAGAAATTGCTAGTCGCTTATTGTGTAGATTAAAAGATTTAAATTTGAATTTTCAAAACTGTGACAAAACAGCACATGTTTTCTCTGATACTATGGACACGATTTCTGACTGCAAACGTTTGTTGTTACATGCAACAGCATTAAACAAGACGTTTTCTGGATCAGATAGAATTGATTTTTTTCTATCCCAGGTTTATTTCCTCTTTCGACTTGATGAAACATAACCAATCCTGTCTTGTTACTTATTCAGCATTTTTCTGACCAAACTAATGCTTAATCCAACTGCAGAAGCGGTATCCTTAACCGAAGGCTTATTTGCAGAGTTAGCCATATTAATGACTAAATTTTGAATCTCATTTGTTACTGTAATACGTTTTTTTCTTTCCATAATAAGGGTATTTTTTTTAATTTAAAAATAAAATTTATATTCTTGAATAATACTGTAAATGCACATAATAGCCAAAAATAGTGTTGTATCAAAACTAGTATAAGATTAGTTTAATTTGAATTATATTTTTTAAGCTCATATAAGTTATTGAAGTATTTACAGGGGGCGCAAATTTAGTTTTTGCTTGGGGCCCCAAATAACCTAGAGAATAATTTCAAAAAACAAAAAAGTTCCAGTTCAATAAACTATTAACCCCTCTATAGAATTCTAATGCCAATTTCTACTCGATTATAAATTCATGTTTATTAATGCGATATTCGATGATATTTCTAATGGGAGACTAGTTTCAAAATTATTTGGCTTTTATCATTGCCATGTAAGAAACTCAATTGCACAAAGACTTTGTAACCAGGCATGAGCGTCCGCAAAGGGGGGCAAGAGGGGGCACTTACCTCCCCGCTGAATTTTCCAAACCATTCTATTTTTCGATTAATTTAAACAAATTTTAATAGATGCGCTTAAACAATGTTGGAAAACCCAAGACAAAAAAAAATTAATAAAAATATTAAATTTAAAGAGGCTTTCTGTTATTTTAATGTTATTAATTATATCTGGAAATCAATGATTTCAAATCATCTTATTTGTATAAAAACTTTCAATATTAACTGACGTTCTGGTTATAAAAAAAGTGTTGTATTTTGTAAATTAATGAAAAAAAGTCCTATTTTGTAAATTAATAAAAATGTGTTCTATTTTGTAAATAAATGAAAAAAAGTCCTATAATGCCCCAAATATTTCCCCCTAGAAAAAATGTCTACTTGGTAAAAAAAATATTTTTGTCACCCATTGGAAAAAATCCTGCGGACGCCCATGTAACCAGGCCACATAATTTGATCTCCACCCTTCTCAAATCTTTATAAATACATTTAGCAAGTTACAAACCGGGCAACACATATTAATTGTATTCGATAGTGGCTTGAAATTTAATATAATCAAATGACTTTATTTAATTTCTATCAGAGAATCGAGTTTATTTTACAAATATTCTTTTAACTAGTCTGCCATTAGAAATTGGATTGAATATTATTATTGACTTTTGTTCGAATATATAATTTAAACAAAATTATTTGAAAAACAAAAAAATATTGTTGCATTGTCATAGATAAACAGAAATTGGAGTTGTATAAAATCTTAAATTTCAAGAGTAATTTCTATTGGAATTATACAAAAACCAAAGAGCTGAGACATACCAAATGAAATAATGTAAAATTCTTTATCAGTTTAATTTTCAATGAAACTTTTGAACAGCGGTGGGGTGGGTGGGGAGGGGTGGGGAGGGGGGGGAGGGGGGGCAAAACCATTATTAAATATTTTTATTATGAAATTAGAAAACCTAAAAGCGCATAATTCAGAATTTTTGTTTCTCACTAAATAATAATTAAATCAAATAATTATCTAAAAATAAATTTTTCAATTATAATTAATTAATTAATTAATAATTAAATTACCTCAAAAAGCAATTTTTGTAATTCTGCTAAAACGAGCTCCATTGAAGGCTCATTTGACTGCTTTATCGTGCTGGCTTTATGCGCATAATTTTCTCTTTTAATTTTCCTACATAACTCTTCAATATTAATCGGTTTATTGCTGGCTTTCTCTTCATACAATTTCCTTATCAAAATGACCAGGAAATCATATCTAGAATAAAGTTTAGGAATTAATTATTCTGAATATTCAATCAGTGAAATTCATACAGAGACATTCCGGTTTTGTCCGATGGTTGTAAAAGGAAAGATTTTGCATTTATGAAATCTTTATTTCTTGGAATCAAAACATTTTCTGATTCTGCACTCGTCGGTCTGGCAGATCTATTCGATTTATTTGACGTTGACATTGAAGGTTTTATTTAATAAATAATCTTAAATTATTTAATGAAATTAGAAATTTAATTTCAAATATTCTGACTCTAGTTACTATAGCAAGTGTAAATTTTACTCGATTAAACAAATTCATTAGTTATTTTATTTTTGTTAATTTCAATGAAATATTAACAAAATTTTTAACTGAATTCATTAAAAGTGATTTATCATTCAAATTGATAAATTAACATTTTAATTGAACACAATTTCCTAAAATCTAATTAAATGCACTATCTTAAAATTTTATATTGTTTTATTTAAATTTTATTTTTTAATTAATAATAATTTGGTTCTGAAAACCCCATTAACTAATAATTAGCTGCTAATTATTAGCATATATTAAGGTTTAATTAAAATTTATTTAGAATTTGAAATTAAAATAATTAAATTTAGATTTCAAATGAATATATGCATCGTTTGAAGTCATTTAAAAAAAGACAACAGTTAAAAGAAGAAAGACATTTGATTCCTAAAAAACGATAAAAAAGTAAAAAAGAAGTTAGTGAAGTAAAGTACAAAAATACAAAAAGGGTAAACACATAAAGGGAAAGAAGTAAAATTGCATTTTCAAACTTATTTTTAAAAAATAAGGTTTATTTTAAACTTAAAGCCGATGAAAAGTAATATAAGTGAGAGATTATAAAAATTGTAGAACAGTGTTTTAAGGTTTGAATTTTTCGACTGTTATAAATAAAATTTTATTATTAATAACGTCTCTACAGTTTTGATTTTTGTTGCTTTTTTACAGAAAATTTTCTTAATATTTCTAAGAAAGATATATTAACATAAACAATAGAAAAATGTTTTCGATCAGTGAGGTGGAGCAGCCAGATTGACTTCATCCTTTATGAAGGAGGTTCTGTGGACTGTCCATAACATATGTCATTAGTGATCCTTTTAAAATTTTTCATGTTTTCATTTTTGGATTTTGTGTCATCCAGTGAAAAGAGATTTATTACAGATAAACATAAAAAAAATTATTTAAATATTAAAAAAATTATCAAATATTGAATAAAAATAAACTTATAACATTTTAAATTCTCACATCGACAATAAATAAATTTATGTGAAAATTTGGTTAAACAGAAAAATTGATGGACAAAATTCAAATTGAGTAAAAATATAAAGAGGCTAAAGAGTCTTGAATAATAAAGATAAAATATGTGTCTGAAAGTTAAAAATGAAATAAAACATGTTATATATCAACTTTCAAACCTAGGTTAACCTTATTAATTAATCTTATATAATTAACCCTAAAATAATAATAATAATAATAATAATAATAATAATAATAATAATAATAATAATAATAATAATAATAATAATAATAATAATAATAATAATAATAATAATAATAATAATAATAATAATAATAATAATAATAATAATAATAATAATAATAATAATAATAATAATAATAATAATAATAATAATAATTAATTCGACCAGTCAGCTAGGGGAATGACTTCTCCATCTGACTGGTTGTGTGATTTCAGGCTTGCGTCTATGTGCGCGTTGCTGTTAAATAGTTTTCGTGTATGTGTGCGCAAACTATGCTATTTTGGTTATTCGAATTGATTTTTGGAATTATAATTGATTTTAAGAATTATTCGAAAATTTTGGAAATTATTATTAATTCATTGATTTGAAATAAGTTTTAATGTGCAATATTTGGTGCTATTTTGAATATGTGGCAGAAAATAAAGTTAGCAATTCTGATAAAATATTGAAGGCCGAGGAACGCATTAAATCATATCCATGGAACATTGAAGCATGGGATGTTTATTTAAGAGATGCACAAAGTATTTCTATTGGAGAAACTCGACCAATATTTTAAATATTAGTCCACTAGGTTCCCCTTCATCGGTCAATATGTTAAAATCTATATTTCATGAAAGAAAAAGACTAAAGCTTTTGAAAATGTTGAAAAAATATTTAAAGAATATTTTCCGCGAATTTATCACATCGATTTATGGAAATGTCATTTGTCTTATATAAAAGATATAGATAATGAAACTTCGAGTTTCAAAGAAATAATGGGTCAAGTTTATGATTATGCAGTAGATTCAATGGGTTTGGATTTAAAGTCTTTTCCTATTTGGTCAGATTATACAAATTTCTTAAAATCAAATCAAGTGAAACGTCAATATGCTGAAAGTCAAAAGACAATTGCTACACATCGAATCTATCATTGGGCAATTGTTACTCCAACCGTTGGTATTGAAACAATTTGAAGAGATAATGATGCTTACGAAACGTCTATTAATAGCGTCATTGCTAAGAAATTTATCGAAGAAAGAAGTCGGGATTATATGAACTCAAGGCGAGTTGCAGGAGAATTTGAAGCTGGTATTTCAAAAAATTGTCAAACTGAAGAACAGGCTTTATTGGTTTAAAAACTTGGAGTCAAACAAATGATAATTGATGTAAATAAAAACTTGATGTTCAATTCAATCTATAATAATAATAATAATAATAATAATAATAATAATAATAATAATAATAATAATAATAATAATAATAATAATAATAATAATAATAATAATAATAATAATAATAATAATAATAATAATAATAATAATAAATATAATAATTCTGAAATGTAATTAATTCAAATGTCCTCAAAAGTAACAATGATTAGCACAGACTTTCAATTTGCAAAATTGAAAACAAAAAAACTTTTTATCATATTCTTTTTCTTCACCTGTTCGAAATTATTGGTAAGTTATCATATGGATTTAAACATATTTTCACATGTTTTGAGTTTGTACTGTTGTAAGTGTCGGATTCTAGAAAAAATGTAAATATTATTTGTCAATAATAATTATTATTTATCTTTAAATATCCTTACAAATTATCCCGATTTACTATTGTTATTTCAACAATTATTTTAGATTCAATTTTCAAGGGTCTATGAAGCATTTTTATGATAAATAAAATGACCATAAGTTAGTTAAAACAAGCTATTGAATGTTTATGGTCATCTATTTCATATAGAAATGTCACAGTGCAACATATATGAGGACATCAGTTAAGATGGGATCAAAGTAGAAATGTAGAAATGTGAGATTTGCCGTTTCCAGATTGCTTGCCATTCATAGTTTTTACTAATGCAAGAAAATTTTGGAACGCAAATATATAAAGAACATGAAATTATTAATTTGCATTTAGTAGAGTTATCCGTTGACATGCCATCCAAAGATTTGATTTCTACTAACCTTTATTCATCTTCATTGACATATTGTAGTCCTTGTTATATCTTACTCAAAGGTACTCAATAATGTCCATTAAAATATGTCGAAATTCAAAAGATCAAAGTGACCTTAATTGAACCATTTCCAAATAACACATAAAAACGAGGATGAACTTTGAAAATATTTACCAATTTCGGATATATTTCCACGAGTTTTAATTTTTATATCCCATAACAAGTTGTAATCTTTGAGTGATTCTTAGCAGCAAATTTAATTCTCAGGAGAAAACTGTCAGAAAACCACTAGAAAGAAGAAGCTGACAATAATTACCAACAACATTTTCGTATCAATAAACAAAATGAAAATTCAATGGGTTTAGTGAACAATAAATTATAGTCATGCACTTCTCTGCAGCTAGATTATCATCATTTGCTTCTTTAATTAATAATATCTTGTGAGTGACCGATGTTGGAGTCAAAGGTCGGTGCTAAGCCACACCAAAGTTTGGAGACTTCAAGCACTCAATGCGCAGGGAATAAAATAATATCGCAGTGGCGTAGTTACGAACACATCGTAGAGAACTACACCAAATTTCTTCACCTATATTTGAGACGAAGGAGGTCATTTAGAAAACGAAAGTCAATTTATATTTTTCAGACCTTTATTATTATTGCTCAATAAATGATATTTGTTTCTATTGAATGTCTTTTTCGAAATCATTGGAAAGGTTTGTCCAAATTATTTCTGGTCACCCTGTATTATTATTTAGATATTTCAGAATAAAATAAATGAAAGAGCAATATTTATTTATGCAATATTAGAAAACCGAATTATTATATAATTAAAATTCGAATAAATCTTCCGGTATTTCTAATGGAAATCTTAAAATGGCTGCAGTACTTCCATATTTGTCCAATTCTTTACAGCTGATATGATTAATGGCAAATATTTTGACTACTCCTCCTATCTCCTTTACAGAATTGACAAACTCAACATACTTTTTCCGTTCAACTGCACCGGTCTGATTGAAAAACGCCTCACTGATTAAAAGGGTTTCAATTGCACATTGCTCTTGCGCATACTCAACGTATTTCATTCCGTAAACTGTTCGATCATAATCTTTTCTCAACATTTCTTCAAATTCTTTCAAGACTTTTATTTCACCGAAAGCTTTAGTATTTGAAGCTTTACTTTGAACGGTCGGATCTAGCATGAGTTCAATTGGGTTTTCCGATTTCGACATTATTAGAAGGAATTTGTTAATATTTTCAACTAATTTCTGAAAGATTTTGTCGCGTGGTTTTTTCTTTATCGCCTGTAAAAGTAAGTCATTCAACGCTCCAGGACTAGAAAGAATAACACATTTCACAACATTGAAATCGATGTGCTTGATAATTTCACATATAATTGATTCAATAAATTCATCATAAATCAAATTGGTTTTGGATTTCTTGTGATTTTTCGTCGACGACTTGTTGATTATTGTACTGATTGATGTGGAAGAGTTGCCCGAGATGAGCTCTAATTTTGCAACATTTTCCTTTATAATAATAACGGCGACATCTGCATTAGTACTCATATTTTCACATTTTTCAATTATATGGAGAGCATATGAGTCCCATTGATCTTTCCATATAGAATATAGATGATTGATTGTTACCTTGAAAGTGGTGGAAGATCCGATTCTAATTAGTGAGTTTTCTTCAACGACTCTCCCTTTGACAAATATGGTAGCTACTTCTTTATCGAATTCAACATGGCTGATCTCAACGATAACCCTGATTGGTTGGGGCTTACATTTTGTTGCTCCTTTCCTCTCTTCCATTTTATCTTTGAAAAGAACTGAACCTTCCATTCGGTCTCCGATTTCTAATAACTTGTAAATATATTCCAAATCTTCAACCTTTTCTGTAATACAAGTGATACCTCCTTTGTTTAATTTGTTTATTATTTTCATTTTAATATTTGTAATAATAATATTATATTTTGAAATTTTATTTAAACAATTTTATATCAAATATTAAATCATTTCCTTGAAAATAATTTTCCGGATGATTTTTATTATATCTTTTAAATATCCTTTTTTAGGAAATGGCCATCCGAATTTCCTGCTCAATGAAATATACGGAAATATTTCCCGCCCCTCTGGACAGGAATTTAATAAATTTTCCTTTATAAGAGTTAGAATTATGAAAACAATGCTTGTTAGCAACCTACAAAACATGTTTTTTGTTCCACTTTTCTCCGTAATTAGTCTGAGATGAAACGTCCTTCACGGTATTTAATACTACCAGCATATATATTTGTAAACTAAAAGTTTTTCAAAGAATTTTCTAAAGAAGTCTTGCTGATCTATTTTTACATTACTATCTGGAATACTCTTTTGATTATTTTAAAAACACCTACATATAGTATAATGTCAAATAGGTTTACTTTGAATAGTTCTTTATTTTGCTTTTACTGTTTTAAAAATCTTTCACAAAAACAACTTTTCAAAGAATTTTCTCTTTTTGTTCTTTGTGGAATAAAAAAGCGTCGCATAACATCTCCAAGCAATTTGTTGATCAGTCGAGTATTTATTGTATATAGCACTTCCGGTTTCCAGTATGCTGAATCTGTAAAACTATGTTATTAAATTTAAAATTTGGATGTTTGTTGTCAAAGATGCTTCATTGAGAGCTTGCTTAAATAAATCGAAAATACATAGCATGAAAACCGCACCAAATCGAATTAAAATCTATTATTATACATCAAATAATACAAAGTAAAGCACATATAATACGTATAAAATTGATAAAGACAAGAAGTTGCAATCACCAACATAGTTAAATCTGCCAACTCGAATATAAAAGAATAATAAATAAAGTAAATAATTAATAATATAAAAAATTAAGAATGATTATTGGTCATATTTACATGCGAAAGAGCTATGAACAACAATACAGAATGAAAAAAAAAACAATTATTAAAAATTATAAAGAAATGCACTATAAAATCGCTGATTTGACAGAAGTGGTAGCAAATGCGTAGCCGAATAACAAAAATCATTACTAATCCGACTGAAAATTTATTTTTAAAATAAAACTATTAAAAAATTTGTCAACTTGTTAACTAAGTTTCTAACCAACTTGTGATACACCCAAATCCAAAATTTAGTCACCTCTATAATACGCGTTGGTGTGCACACCAGTTTTTTATTTAATGTAACTTTTAAGACTTGAATTTTGATTTTATATAATTATAAGATCATTATTCAAGTTCTTAAATATTACTTTTAGTCAGCATTTATAATATAAAATATTGATAATTAAATTTCAGGTGATTTTTAGGAATTTTATGGTATTTTATTTGGATTTATTTCGTAAAAATGTAAGTTAGATATTTTTATAATTATAAATAAGTAAAGTAATCACTAAACATTTATTTTTTAAAGACATTTAGTAAAGAATGGATAAAATATTTTTTAAGTTTTTGTAATCTTCTTTCGAATTTTGTCTATTTCTGTAATTCTATGAAAATATTAATTTGTTAAAATAATTTATTAAAATTTACGATTTGCGATTTTTTTCCTGCAAATTCAAAGATGTCGAAGGATCTTCTTCAATATCTGTAAATCTAAAGAAATTTTATATTCTAAATTATTTTATAATTAAATCTTACGATGTATTTACTTCTTTTTCCCTAAAGCTCAACGTAGAGCAGTCGGAATCTGATTCAAAAGTTTTTTTGTACATAATTTTTTAAATATTTTAAAAATATTGATATGTTAATTATATGTTAATCAATCTGAATTTCGCATGAAAAACACTTTACTTAATTTTGTATGTATTTTTCATTATGTGTGCTGTGTTTGTATGCTTAATTATTTTCTCTCACTTTTTAGATTCCTATAATAAATATGTTAAATTTCGCGGCATTAAATTTCTACACACAGGTAAGTTTGTGTGTTCCTATAATATATATTTATTGATTTTTTTTAAGATTATAGATAATGTTATATTTCGCGTTTAGGTGTAGTAAAATATTTGTCAACTTGTTAACTAAGTTTCTAACCAACTTGTGATACACCCAAATCCGAAATTTAGTCACCTCTATAATAGGCGTTGGTGTGCACACCATTTTTTTATTTAATGTAACTTTTAAGACTTGAATTTTGATTTTAAATAATTATAAGATCATTATTCAAGTTCTTAAATATTACTTTTAGTCAACATTTATAATATAAAATATTGATAATTAAATTTCAGGTGTTTTTTAGGAATTTTATGAAATTAATTGGAATTATTTCGATATTATGTAAATCGAATATATTTTTAACTATAAAGTAATCACCGAAAAAAATTATTTTTTTAATAAAATTAGGAAAAAAGGAAAGGCATTAATAAGCCGACTTTTGTCATTTCTTTGAATCTTAGTCATTCTTCAGAGACAGCCCAAATTTATGAAAGATTTTTTACCAGTTGGGTAGCCGCCAAAGCCAGGGGAATGAAGACAAAAGCGGAGTTACTCGAAACTTTGAATGGGTTGCCCATTAGTAGATATATTTTTTTGGATTATTTTGATTTTAGAATCTTCGCCAAAATAATAATTTGCTGAATTAGTTTTAGAAGCTAAAATTTTATTATTTGACATGACATGTTTATAAATGAACAAAGTGTGAAACGCGAAAATCCTTTTATTAATTAAAAATATAATAATATTTAAACAAAGTTGAATTTTTTCATTATTACTTCAATAATTAATTAATTAAATTGTGAAAATAGATGATCACTTAATATAAGAAATATAAGAAATAAGCTTTATAAGGTTGGTAAATAAATTTAAAATAAAATTCTAAATTGAAGGAAGGGTGGTCTTTTATAACTAAGGTCCTATGATGTGTTTAAGTTATTTTAGACGCTTCAAATCAAGCATTGTCAGCTCTTGTGAAGGTTTATCAAAGGTTGTCTATAGCACTTTTTACTAGAAATTAGAACTCATTACCACTCAGTCAAAGTCTGTATATTGATAACATTTTCTCAGATCAAAGATTTGAAAACGGCAAAGATAATTTAGTAAAGTTTGCTTCATTATTTATTATTTAAAATTATTTGTTATGGTTAATTATTAAGAATTAAAGAAAAAAAAATTACCTTCTATTATCAAAGTTTCCTCCTCGTCTTCAGTCTTTAGAGAAGCACAGAAATCCTTTATTATAGCAATTATACCAAAAAGAAATATTACAAATTTCATGATGAAAATAAAAAAATTTTTAGAACTTATTATTCAGGATCAGATCAATCATTGAAATGTTACAATTCATGTAAATTATATATATATTGACAAATTATTATTAATTATTATTAATTATTATTAATTATTATTATTATTATTATTATTATTATTATTATTATTATTATTATTATTATTATTATTATTATTATTATTATTATTATTATCATTATTATCATTATTATTATTATTATTATTATTATTATTATTATTATTATTATTATTATTATTATTATTATTATTATTATTATTATTATTATTATTATTATTATTATTATTATTAAAATATAATTTAAATAAATAAGGTATTATTATGATATTATTATTAAGATGTAATGAAATAAATATAAATTAAATATAAAAATGAAATGTTTTGATTTAAAATAAGAATAATAAAAAATTAATTAAGTTTTTCTTTCTCTGTTTCCTTTCCGATTGAATATTTCTTTTCAAATAAATTTTTTTTAAAAATATACAAATTTTAAACAAATTAAAACCTTTAAAATTTAATTCTCAATATCTAAATCTGAATAAATCTGGATATTATCAGAAACCGAATCAAAGTCGAATAACCAAAAAATTTATTAAACTCAAAAACCGAATAAAATTTTGAAAATCGCGGTATCCAAGTATTTCACTGCCCAACCCAATATCAATGACGTACGTGATTTGATAGGAAACCGGAAAGTTCTATCTACTATCTTCATGCAAGATAATGCTCGAGTAATCGTGTTGAATTATTATGTCATCAGCCGGAAAAAATTTCACACTTGTGCTTCCTCCTTTCCCAGACCTGAAAATCTGTGCAATTACTGCTTTGGAGTTATATGCAAAAAGCGGTATATCATCAGCATTCGCCTAACACCACAAAAGAGTTAATCGGTTGTATAAGATAGGCAAAATTAAACATTATTTGAGACATTTGCAAAAGACATTAACACATTAACACATTGGTCTTTCGACTGGAAGCTGTTGAATCAAAAATGAAAGAATTATTGGGCATTTTTTTGTAAACTTTAAAAATATTCCAATGCTAATTGTTGGCCTCTACAGAAGAATTTAATATAGAAAGTATCTTTTCTAGAAAATAAGGCACGTGAAATTAAGGATTAATTTAGTTTGAAGAATGCCACTATTATGTACTGGTAGGCCATATAATTTGCTTGGAACGATTCTACATGCGTTATTTATAATGTCCTAAACGCACAACTTTTCAAAAATGAAATCCTGAAAATCCTGAATTATATGCAATAATTAGTAGATATTAATCTACTCCAGTAAATCAGGATTCATCCATTTATATACAAATAATATCTCAACATTTATTGTCCATATGAACTGGACCATGCCCAATTGACGATCTATTACAATCCCCTCTGTGACCGTCAGAACCTATCGAGTAGCGGGAAATATTTCCGTATATTTCATTAAGCAGGAAATTCGGATGACCATTTCCTAAAAAAGGATATTTAAAAGATATAATAAAAATCATCCGGAAAATTATTTTCAAGGAAATCATTTAATATTTGATATAAAATTGTTTAAATAAAATTTCAAAATATAATATTATTATTAGAAATATTAAAATGAAAATAATAAACAAATTAAACAAAGGAGGTATCACTTGTATTACAGAAAAGGTTGAAGATTTGGAATGTCTTTACAAGTTATTAGAAATCGGAGACCGAATGGAAGGTTCAGTTCTTTTCAAAGATAAAATGGAAGAGAGAAAAGGAGCAACAAAATGTAAGCCCCAACCAATCAGGGTTATCGTTGAGATCAGCCATGTTGAATTCGATAAAGACGTAGCTACCATATTTGTCAAAGGGAGAGTCGTTGAAGAAAACTCACTAATTAGAATCGGATCTTCCACCACTTTGAAGGTAACAATCAATCATCTATATTCTATATGGAAAGATCAATGGGACTCATATGCTCTCCATATAATGGAAAAATGTGAAAATATGAGTACTAATGCAGATGTCGCCGTTATTATTATAAAGGAAAATGTTGCAAAATTAGAGCTCATCTCGGGCAACTCTTCCACTTTAATCAGTACAATAATCAACAAGTCGTCGACGAAAAATCACAAGAAATCCAAAACCAATTTGATTTATGATGAATTTATTGAATCAATTATATGTGAAATTATCAAGCACATCGATTTCAATGTTGTGAAATGTGTTATTCTTTCTAGTCCTGGAGCGTTGAATGACTTACTTTTACAGGCGATAAAGAAAAAACCACGCGACAAAATCTTTCAGAAATTAGTTGAAAATATTAACAAATTCCTTCTAATAATGTCGAAATCGGAAAACCCAATTGAACTCATGCTAGATCCGACCGTTCAAAGTAAAGCTTCAAATACTAAAGCTTTCGGTGAAATAAAAGTCTTGAAAGAATTTGAAGAAATGTTGAGAAAAGATTATGATCGAACAGTTTACGGAATGAAATACGTTGAGTATGCGCAAGAGCAATGTGCAATTGAAACCCTTTTAATCAGTGAGGCGTTTTTCAATCAGACCAGTGCAGTTGAACGGAAAAAGTATGTTGATTTTGTCAATTCTGTAAAGGAGATAGGAGGAGTAGTCAAAATATTTCCCATTAATCATATCAGCTGTAAAGAATTGGACAAATATGGAAGTACTGCAGCCATTTTAAGATTTCCATTAGAAATACCGGAAGATTTATTCGAATTTTAATTATATAATAATTCGGTTTTCTAATATTGCATAAATAAATATTGCTCTTTCATTTATTTTATTCTGAAATATCTAAATAATAATACAGGGTGACCAGAAATAATTTGGACAAACCTTTCCAATGATTTCGAAAAGGACATTCAATAGAAACAAATACCATTTTTTGAGCAATAATAATAAAGGTCTGAAAAATATAAATTGACTTTCGTTTTCTAAATGACCTCCTTCGTCTCAAATATAAGTGAAGAAATTTGATGTAGCTCTCCACGATGTGTCGTAACTACGCCACTGCGATATTATTTTAAGTTACAACAATTGGTTCCATCTAAAGATTTATTAATATAAACACAGAGTGATCACTCTTAAATAGTAATGTATATTGCGTAATAACTAACACATTGTATCGAATTACGCAATATACTCTGAACTGTTCACATTTGATCCTTGGCCTCTAATGTAATATCATTACTCTCCCCTTCATAAGATTGATGCCATCTCTTTAACCATTCGATTCGTCGGTGCCGTGTCGTATCTGGATATTGCAATTCAACTTGATGATCTGAAATAAATCTAAGAATTTTATATGGACCATCATATTGTATATCATTTTTGTTTCTTCTATGTGGTTCTCGTCTTACTAGAACCTCATCCCCCACTTCAAAATGTCGTTTAATTCTTTTGTCTTTTTCAAATGTTCTCATCTTTTGCGCAGCTTGCTTGTTATTCTTTTGTGCTTCTTCCGAAATATCGTGTACTTGATGTTTGAGTCTAGAATTAGCGTGTAACGTTATTTTTCGTCCATATACTATCTCAAATGGTGAATATTTTGTAGAACTTTGATAAGTTGCATTTATACTGAATTCAATTCGAGGCAGCAGTTCGTGCCACTGTTTTTCAGCACAGCCCCCTTTCATCGTAGTCACAAGTAAATCTCGCATTGTTCTGATAGCTCTTTCCACTAAGCCATTCGACTGATGTTGATATGTCGAGGCGAATTCTTGCTTTATTCCAAGTTGTTCTAAATTTTCCTTAAAATATTTGCTTTCAAAATTTCGCCCTCTGTCTGTCAATATACTTTGAGGTTTACCATATTTGTAAATCCAATTGTTCATTAGCGTCTTCAAAATAGTTTTTTCATCTTGGTTTGCTGTAGCCGTTAAACTTACTAATTTGCTAAACCTATCAATAATAACGATAACATACTTTTTGTCGGTTGAAGTTCTCTCCATGAAAGCAACATCCATCACAATCTGTTCTAGAAATTCAGAACTTTCGTGTGGAATTAAAATTTCCTTTGTCCTCCCTTGGTCTATTTTCCGTCTTGCACATGTGACACATCGTTTTACTATCTCTTTAACGGTTTCTTGCATTTTCAGCCAGAAAAAATTCCCTTTCAAATAATGAAACAGTTTCTTAATTCCAACGTGACATAAATCTTCATGTATTTGAATCACTAGTTTAGATTGATAGCTTTTTGGGATTATCACTAGATCTTTTTTGTCTGATTCCAATACAAGCATATCATCCGATATCTTTAACCGATCTTTATATCTGAATAAAAAACTATTTAGAAACGATTCCTTCCGAAAATCTATCTGATTCTTAAGAATTTCCATCACTTCCTGGAACAATTTATCTTTCTTCTGTTCTTCCATAATTTCTAACATTGTCTGTGTTTTTTGTATCAAATTGATATATCTTACTCTTGACCTTTCTTGTTTATGTTGTACATGTGCTGTCTGACACTGTGCACATAAACTACCCTCGATCCTTGATAATCCATCTGCGTTTGCATGTTCTTCACCTTTCCGGTATTTCAATTGGAAATCGTATTCCGATAGATTAGCCATCCATGTCTGAAATTGTGGACTTATTGCTTTTTTATTCGTGTTCATAAATACTAAAGCTTTGTGATCTGTTCGAGCCACGAATTCTTTCCCGTATAAATACTGTCTAAAATATAAAACATATTCATGCAATGCCAATAACTCTTTCCTTGTTACGCAATATCCCTTTTCATGGGCCGTCAGATTTCTTGAACCGTATGCGATAACTATTTCTGAACCGTCTTCTTTTATTTGACTCAACACTGCTCCAATAGCTTCAAAACTGGCATCAGTATCCAATATAAATTTACGGTCTATACGAGGAAAATTAAGAATAGGTGCTTGTGTTAAGGCTTCTTTAAGTTGTTTAAAACTGTTTTCACAATTTTCTGACCATTCGATTGTTTTATCACAACTTGACGCTGCTGCATGTAGGGGTGCTGCTATTTTAGCATAATCTTTGACAAATCGTCTATAGTAATTTGTCAAACCTAGAAAAGATCGAAGTTGTTTAGCACACTGTGGTTTCGTCGCTTCTGTAATTGACTTGATCTTCTCTGAATTTGTCTGTATTCCATCTTCACTGACGGTGTGACCAAGGAATTTTAATTTGGTTTTGTATATTTCGCACTTCTCCGGATTTATTCTTAGTCCTGTTTTTTTTATTCTTTTGAAAACTTCTCGTAATCGCTCATCATGTTCAGATTGGTCCTTGCCATATACCAGAATATCGTCTAAATAAACAATTGCTCCATTAAACAATATACCCTCTAACATCGTGTGCATTAATCGCTGAAATGTTGCTGGAGCCGTTGATAATCCAAATGGAAGTCGATTGAAACAAAATTGACCTTCTTTGGAACTAAAAGCCGATTTTTCTTGTGCTTCTTCTGCTAATGCGACCTGATAGTATGCTTGTCCAAGATCTAAAGAAGAAAAGAATTTAGATCCTGATAGGTTATCGAGTAATTGGAATATGTTGGGCATAGGAAAAGATTCTCTTTCTGTCATCTTATTCAACTCTCGATAGTCTACGCACATTCTAATTGAGCCGTCTTTCTTTCCTACTACAACCAATGGAGAGCTCCATGGACTTTTACATCGTCTTATAACTCCAGCTTTTGTTAACTCTTTTATCATATCTTCAATTTTCTGTTCTAGATGCATCGGTTGTCGTCTTGGAAATTGCATTGTTGGATTCCCAGATGTATTAATTTCGTGCTCTACGATTCTTGTGAATCCTAAATCAAATCTGGCTGCCATAAATATTGACCCGAATTCATCTAATAATTTGTTAATTGTTGGCAATTCATTTCTTCCCAATTCCTTTTTTGCTTTTTGCCTTCTCTCGTCATCAGTATAATTGCTAATCTTTGTCTCGGATTCGATATTGTTAATTTCCATCAACTGCACTCCAAATGCTTTCAAAGTATCTATCCCACCAATAAAACCTGGAAATATATTTTTAATAACAATTATTTTGATAGTCCTCATCTTATTGTGCCAATAAACATTTACTTCTGTACATCCCTGTGGTTTTTGAGTTCCTGGAAAAACTCCACATATTTTGATTTCACTGCTGCTTAAACGTGGACTGCCAATTTTATTCCATGTTTCCTCATTCATCACTGTAATTGAAGCTCCAGAATCCCACAACATCTCAATCTCAACATCATTTATCATCATCTTGCTCCATTCTCTTCCATCTGACGTCGCATACCTCATTCCCTCTGTTCTGTCATTCCGATTTTCTTCCTTTACAACCCCATTGACGAAATGTATGCAATAGAGTTCCTCGTGTTTTTTTCAGTTTCCACATCATGAATTGCATAATCATTAATTGATTCTCTTGTTTCTGCATCATCCGAGTAATTTCTTCCGTTTTCTTCGTCATGCACACAAGCTATCATTTTCTTGTTCTCATATTTATGTTGGTCTTTCTTTCTTAATAAATAACAATCACGAAAATTATGCCCTCTCTTACCACATATCAAACATTTATCTTTTAGTGGACATTCATATCTTCTGTGCCCATATTCGCCACAGCAAAAACATTGGCCTGACTGTAATTCGCCGTTTCTTGGATCAGGAAGGCCTCTAGATCGATTGTATAATCTCTTGGCAATGTGTTTAAGCGAAACCGTTGGTGTCCTTCTCTGCACATTCCGTTCGACTGCATGATTCATTTCGTTATTTCTGCTATACGAATTATCTGGTAAATTCTCTCTTCTGTAATTTCCTTGGCTTCTTAATACATTGGTGTTACTTCCATTTGTTTCTCTTGTAAACGTTTCTGAATTTCTTCTCCTTGTTGTAAATTGTAAATGTTTCGTAAAACCACTCTTTAGCTGCTTTATCTGTTGTTTTTTCTTTTTTGTAGCAGCTTCATCGCAAAAGAGAAAATCGAATGCTTCTGTCCTCTTCAAATCATTCCTAGCGATCCAATCATCAATTGCCTGTATCCATTTTTCAGCTTCCTTGGTACACCTGCCGTTGTATCTTCTAATTTCCATATCCAAGAGTTCTTGTGCACGTTTCGGTAGTGCGTCTCTTGCAGACTTTTTCCCTTCTCCTCGAGTCGTCATTGTGTGAACATTTTCGGCGTGGTCGCCAGTTACAACAATTGGTTCCATCTAAAGATTTATTAATATAAACACAGAGTGATCACTCTTAAATAGTAATGTATATTGCGTAATAACTAACACATTGTATCGAATTACGCAATATACTCTGAACTGTTCACATTTGGTCCTTGGCCTCTTGAAGTCTCCAAACTTTGGTGTGGCTTAGCACCGACCTTTGACTCCAACATCGGCCACTCACAAGATATTATTAATTGAAGAAGCAAATGATGATAATCTAGATGCAGAGAATTGCAATGGGAAAATTGACTAGAAATGATAAATCTTTTGTGGAAATTCTGAATAAGATTTTGATCTCCTCTCTTAATGTTCTAGTATTGGGAAATTCTCAAAATTATTGTATAAATTAATTTAATTAATTATCCATAGTTGAAAATTCCACTGATAGCATGGAACTCCCGTTTATTTCTAGACTATAATTATTGTTTGACTGAACCCATTGAATTTTTAATATTTTTTTATACCTTTTTGTTTTAATTTAAATTTTTAATTTTTATTACTATTATATACTTCAAAATTTTATTAATATTAATATTCACATCAATTACTATTATCATCAATCTCTTATCATCATTTGCTTATTCTCAACGTTATAATTATACTAGTTATATACAGCTTATATCTTGTGATTATTATTGGAATATCGTTATAACAATTTACCATGTTGTTAATGTTGATATATTCATGAACATTGGGTTTAGGGCAATGTGATTACTAATAAATTCTCTAGAGATAGGACAATATTATTCTTAAAATAATTTCTGAGTTCACGATTTGATCAAGCAGCTGAATAATACTGCGGAAGCAACTTCAGAAAGTACAATGGAGCATTGGCGACCTCAGGGTCCTAATTCGAGAGCAAAGTTATGAAAATAGTGACAGTTTTATTTTTCTATTTTTAATTGATTGGTCTAAATCACTCAAATAAATTCTCAAAATATTGATGTCTCGACAAAGTGATAACAACGACATTAATCAAATATTATTTGGAACAACCTATTCTTAATTATCATATTTATCTTTTTTTTATATTTTTGATCGCTTTTTAATTCAATAATTTTCACATTAATATTTTCAAGATTATTAATCAAAACAATATATAAGGTACACCATATCAATTGTGTATTTGGAAATAACATGAATTACGCGCTTGCTAAAGACTACCGAAATATCATGTACCTTATATATTATTTTGATTTATAAAATAAAAAAATAAAATCTTTTTTGTTTCTAAAAATTATTTACAACAAATTTTTATGTTTAATTTTTAACAACTAAAAATACAAATTAAAAAAATGACAATTCTGAAATCTTTGTTTGTATAATATAGTTGCCATTAGTTACTGAATTAATTACTTTTAAAATGACCAATAAAATTGATGAAGTAAAATTAAATGATTTCAAATGTTGTGAAGTTCCAACTTGCCTTTATTGGACTTGTGAGGAAGTCGCGAATTTTATTGATGAAAAGGGATTTTCTAATTATCGAGTAATTTATTAAAATTAAATTAATTAAAATGAAATTAATTTTTATTAAATTAAGGATTGTTTTTTGAAAAATTTTATTAATGGAAGAAAATTATTTTTAATGAATCAATCAAATCTTCCAAAAATCGGGATCAGAAAATATGAGGATATTAAGGTAGAATTATTGCTAATATATATACGTATATTGACAACAATATTAGGCTATTGCACAATTGATTAGGCTTGAGCTTAATGTTGAAAATTCTGATTTTTTCCGAAAAATTTATTTGCCACCTTTCAATGAATTAGGTAGACGGAAATAATTTTTACAGGAGGATATTTAATATTTCTAGGAATGTATTTAGAACATAAAACACGGACGGGCAAAAAGGTTGACGAGATTTGCTTTGAGAAATTTAAGGAAAATGTTATTGGCGGCATTTGGCAGCCCCCGCTTGCTAATGAGGCTATTTTAATGTCGAAATAAATATTTGTTTTTATTTTTTCTCATGAAATATATTTTTAATTAGATTTAATCTTTATTCTCTTTTTTATAAAATAATATTAATAATAATAACAATAATAATAATAATAATAATAATAATAATAATAATAATAATAATAATAATAATAATAATAATATTAATAATAATAATAATAATAATATTAATAATAATCAATCATAAATTAAAATTTCTAAAAATTTAAAAACAATAGTTAATATTATGTAATATATATATATATATATATATATATATATATATATATATATATATATTCACTTGAAAATTCACTTGAAAAAGGCAGTGCCGAAAATGGAAAATAATAATCAGTGTTGTGGTAATGATCTTAATAATAAGAGTTCTTTTATGGTATTTGTAGTGTGTTGTTTTTTGTTATTATTATATTAAAAAAATTTTAAAAAATTATATAATGTAATTCATTATAGTGAATTGACTATAGAAAATTGTAAATTATTAATATCGATTGGAAATATTGCTTTACAAACCCAGGGCCGGCCAATTATATAAATTATATTTTACATAAAAAAAATTATTTCAAATTTTTTTATATTTTTTTTAAATATTATATTTTTTAAAATTTTTTTGTTAATTAGTAAGAAATAACGTATAAAAAATCATTAGATATTTTTTATTGTACTCATATTATTTGTTATTTACTTCATTTTATTTACGTGTGTGCAACATTTTAAATATGCTTGATTAGAGGTTTCTGTCTTGTAACGTTTTCAGTGTCAGTGTCAGTTTGGGGCTGACATCGCAATCAGATGTTTTCTATATCATTATTAATTAGTAAACAAAATTTTGTTTGGTTGAAATAGAAATACGTTGCAAAATAATAGAAAAATAACTTATTTTAAATAAGTCTAAAAGTAAGAAGATTTTATTAATCTCATGTGATATACAGATTTTAATTTCATTGTATATATGTATTGCAAATAACCCAAAATATATAATGAAATTCTGAATATGCAATTTATTTAGTTTCAGTACCCAAAATGTCATCAAAACCAAGAAAGTATCTTTCTGGGTCACAGAAAAGAAAATTGTGTCTAGAAAAACAGAAAATGGAGAAAAATTCAAAAAAACACATCCAGAATTGCTTCCATGGCTATACAACAAAAACAAAAATAATGCAACCGGTTCTGGAATTCTAGACAATGTAGAATAAAATCAACATGAAGTAACTTTTCAAATTGAAAATTCGGATGACGAAATTGTGGAACAAATATTGAATTTCCAGAAGAAATAAATGTGCATACTGATGAAACGATAAGTCATAGCAACAAAAGTGATACAAATACAGAAAATATAAGTGATCCCGGGTTGTGGACATATACTATAAATTATACATTTAGGTTATTTATTGTTAAAACTGGTCCTAAGCAGAAATTTCAAAGCAATTTCCCTAAAAATGATGAAGGTAGATCTTTTTCTACATAAAATTATGCGAAATGGTGAAAGTTGGTTAGTTTATTCAAATGTACAATTGTACAAAAAATAACTGATTTTAATCTAGATATTATGAATTGCAAAGGCCAAGCTTATGACAATGGCAGTAATATGAAGAAAAACGAAAAAAGAAACATTGGAAGAAGACTATAAATCTTACAAAAATTAATTCCGCTTCAGAATTGGACAATTGTAAATCAAATAAAATAATACTTAGTTATAATGGAAGACTAATTTGAATGGACATTATGAAATTTTTTGTTACTATTAATTATTGCTTTTATCTATTATTTGTAAATCTACACACAAGCACCCCAGCAGTCCCAACACAGGTTTTAGAGGTGACGCTACTGGGTACTACAGTTTCTTACGCACACAAATACACACGCAATAGAATATACATATACATAAACATATACATAATAGATAATAATAAAAATATAATTACAATAGTATTTATAACAAAAAATTATTTGAACCTTTCACAAAACTTCATGCCTTCTCATTGAATAAAAGCAACTCAGGACTGGTGTAAATACTCTATCTCGCTTCAAGAATGGCCTCCGTGAGATCGCCATCAGTTGGAATACAGCGCTCACTGCATTCTAGTCTTGCACTTCTCTGCAGCTAGATTATTATCATTTGCTTCTTCAACTAATAATATATTGTGAGTGGCCGATGTTGGAGTCAAAGGTCGGTGCTAAGCCACACCAAAGTTTGGAGACTTCAAGCACTCAATGCGCCGGGAATAGAATAATATCGCAGTGGCGTAGTTACAACACATCGTAGAGAACTATACCAAATTTCTTCACCTATATTAGAGACGAAGGAGGTCATTTGGAAAACGAAAGTCAATTTATATTTTTCAGACCTTTATTATTATTGCTCAATAAATGGTATTTGTTTCTATTGAATGTCTTTTCGAAATCATTGGAAAGGTTTGTCCAAATTATTTCTGGTCACCCTGTATTATTATTTAGATATTTCAGAATAAAATAAATGAAGGAGCAATATTTATTTATGCAATATTAGAAAACCGAATTATTATATAATTAAAATTCGAATAAATCTTCCGGTATTTCTAATGGAAATCTTAAAATGGCTGCAGTACTTCCATATTTGTCCAATTCTTTACAGCTGATATGATTAATGGCAAATATTTTGACTACTCCTCCTATCTCCTTTACAGAATTGACAAAATCAACATACTTTTTCCGTTCAACTGCACTGGTCTGATTGAAAAACGCCTCACTGATTAAAAGGGTTTCAATTGCACATTGCTCTTGCGCATACTCAACGTATTTCATTCCGTAAACTGTTCGATCATAATCTTTTCTCAACATTTCTTCAAATTCTTTCAAGACTTTCATTTCACCGAAAGCTTTGGTATTTGAAGCTTTACTTTGAACGGTCGGATCTAGCATGAGTTCAATTGGGTTTTCCGATTTCGACATTATTAGAAGGAATTTGTTAATATTTTCAACTAATTTCTGAAAGATTTTGTCGCGTGGTTTTTTCTTTATTGCCTGTAAAAGTAAGTCATTCAACGCTCCAGGACTAGAAAGAATAACACATTTCACAACATTAAAATCGATGTGCTTGATAATTTCACATATAATTGATTCAATAAATTCATCATAAATCAAATTGGTTTTGGATTTCTTGTGATTTTTCGTCGATGACTTGTTGATTATTGTACTGATTAAAGTGGAAGAGTTGCCCGAGATGAGCTCTAATTTTGCAACATTTTCCTTTATAATAATAACGGCGACATCTGCATTAGTACTCATATTTTTACATTTTTCGATTATATGGAGAGCATATGAGTCCCATTGATCTTTCCATATAGAATATGGATGATTGATTGTTACCTTCAAAGTGGTGGAAGATCCGATTCTAATTAGTGAGTTTTCTTCAACGACTCTCCCTTTGACAAATATGGTAGCTACGTCTTTATCGAATTCAACATGGCTGATCTCAACGATAACCCTGATTGGTTGGGGCTTACATTTTGTTGCTCCTTTTCTCTCTTCCATTTTATCTTTGAAAAGAACTGAACCTCCCATTCGGTCTCCGATTTCTAATAACTTGTAAATATATTCCAAATCTTCAACCTTTTCTGTAATACAAGTGATACCTCCTTTGTTTAATTTTTTATTATTTTCATTTTAATATTTGTAATAATAATATTATATTTTGAAATTTTATTTAAACAATTTTATATCAAATATTAAATGATTTCCTTGAAAATAATTTTCCGGATGATTTTTATTATATCTTTTAAATATCCTTTTTTAGGAAATGGTCATCCGAATTTCCTGCTTAATGAAATATACGGAAATATTTCCCGCTACTCGATAGGTTCTGACGGTCACAGAGGGGATTGTAATAGATCGTCAATTGGGCATGGTCCAGTTCATATGGATAATAAATTATTTGTACATAGATGGATGAATCCTGGATTTCTGGGGTAAATTGATATGTTACGTCATGCGTAGATCAAGACCCCTATGATAAAGTACACCAATTTTTTATGTCTGTCAATTTAAGGTTTCGGTTTATCACATCAACTGATTTGTATTTGTAATACATTATTGAGTCACAATTTTATCGTTGTCAGAAAGCATTTGTAGTGTAAATGAGAAACATCTATTTTTCACGTTCATTTGGTCAGTAATTAAGATAAGAGTTATTGAAAAATCAGTCAATTTTATCATCAAATTAAGGGAAACATTTTCAACATTTATATAATATTTTATTTAATATATTTATATAATACTCATTTGGATATTAGTTGTTATTGTAATAATTTCTATGAATATTTACCTGAAGACAATCAATTTCTACAGTAAACAAAAACGTTTGTAAGACTACAAATAAAATTCAGTAATTAATATACGTTTAAACAATGGATGTCTGATCGTACCAAGGCTAGTCAGCACGTCATAGTTCTTCTAACATTTTCCTACTACTTAATAAATATCAGTAACTAATAAATGAGTAGTGATAAATTAAATCTTAGTGAGATTTTGAATAATAACTAAATCTTTATTTTTAAATAACTTTTATTAAAATATCAGTATTTTTATTACATTTAATAATAGTTAATTGTTATTAACTTTAATTACTATTGTAAATTTTTTTGCCAATTATTATTTTCATTTTTTTTATTAATTATTATTATTAATTAATTAATTAATTTTTTTTAATGAAAAGTTTTTTTAACAAATTAGTTATATTTTATTATATCGCATTATTATTATTATTTTATTTCATAATCGAAAATTAGCAATTTTGTTGTTATAAACTATGGAACTTCCATTTAAATTTTATCATATCATTTATTTATTTTTTGTGTTTTTGTAGTTATTTGTGGAACACTAAAAGTGCTCAATACCCAAACTGGCCTGTCAACATTCAAAATAAATTGCTCAATTATTATTCAAATTTTCATTAAATAAAAAAATGACGTTATTCGGTAAATTTACTATTTAACTTTACAAAGACCTTCTGGATAACTTATTATTGCACGAAAGCCAAAAAATAAAATTACCAATTATCCAGAATGGTCTTGTTTTATTTTTCCATCTCTCAATTTCAGTAATTTTTTCTGACAATTCAGGTCTCATATAGATACAAATAGAGAGAATTAATAGTAAGAGCACGCGGAAATATCAGAGTATAAGAAATAATTTTCATGATATGTTAGGCTAGTGATTTAAATAAAGTGACTTTCCTAATATTAAATAAAAAATGGTTATTTCAATATACTACTATGCACTGTTTTGATATATAGGCAGATGAAAATAGGTTAATAGTTGAGATTGGTTACAAAATCAGTGACAAATTACCCAATTTTAGACAATTATGCAGAGTCATTAAAATTAATTAACTTCAGTAAAATGAAAAATTGTCGAAAAGTTAAATTTTTTTCGATTTTATTAAAACAAAATAATGATTAATTTAAAAATACATAACAAAACTTCAGTAGCAATTAAATTTCGTCATTTTCATAATAATTAACAGCAATTATCCTACTTAAGTTAAGTGTTCATTTTCAATTTCAAACTCTCAATTATTATTGAATAGAGTAAAACAACAATTAATTTAAAATTTAATTTTAGGTTTGTATTTAACAATTTTAAAGTTTGACATTGTTTCTCGATAAAATTCTAAATTATGTTTAGTAAAATTAGTAAATTGTATTTTTTTAAATTTCTTAATTTAAATTAATTCTGTATTTATTAAATATTTTTTTTTCTATAAATTTTATCTGAAATGTGAGTCAAAAAAGCTGAAACTAGTTTTCGATGAGAAGTTCTATAGAATAGCAGTTGGCAATCCAAATGCACTAGCGTTCCACAAAACCGGTAATTAAAAGTACTGGTCACCCCACACGCCACTGAAATAAAACTAGAAATCTATATTAAGACAATATTATTTGACTATAATATATACAGTACATCAAAATTGCAAATGTCCTTAATTGACAGTTTCGCGTAAGTTTTATCAGCCGATTCCAGTGAAACATATTTTTACTTATTCACTGTAAAATATTAAAATTTCCATAAATTACCATTTTCGAAGCTTGCCGACACCTGGTATAGAATTTCAGAGTTCAATTTTTGTTTATTTAAGTTAGCCTTCACCTAGATTCTAGCTCTATGCAACTAGACATCTTCTCAGCTTTTAATATAATGTGTAAAAGTATTTGATTATAAAATCTGAATAGAGAGAAAAAAATAATAAAGTGCTTTGATATTCCCTAAAGAGAAATATTGAGAACTGATTGATTAAACTCTAACAAAAGCATAGAATAACTTCAGTTTCCAGACGAAAAATATATTCAAATATGAAACACGCCAACAGAAGCTACATCATAATGTATTTTCCTCCTATTTATCAAATTTTATTCCTATTGACCTGATTGTCACTGCTGACAAATACTTTTCACAATAAAACAAAAGAAGTATTTCACAAGCAATTGCAATTTTATCAAAATTTGAATAATGAGAAAAAGTTAATGAAAACTTTTCTCTTTTTAAAATCAAGACAAATTTCAAGATAAAATGAAATAAAATAATGTATTAAAAATCGATAATACACTTTAATATTGATTAATCTAAAAAGTTTCATCGATTTTTTATTTTGTAAATTTATGTCAAGGGATACAATAAAGACTCTAAACAATTAATTTTCCGGTGAAAATTTTTTTTAATAATTAAAATAATCAGTCTATGAAAACTTTTAATTTAATTTATTCAAGTTTGAATGAATGAAAATGGTTTTTATAATTAAGAAGTTTTTCTATTGATGTTATTTATTATTATTATTATTATTATTATTATTATTATTATTATTATTATTATTATTATTAATATTATTAATTATTATTATTATTATTATTATTATTATTATTATTATTATTATTATTATTATTATTATTATTATTATTATTATTATTATTATTATTATTCATAAACTTAAATAATTATTTAACAAATTTAACTTTGTTTTGATATAAAATTAAAATATCATTATTTTCAAATTTATATTTATTTCACAACACAAATAAATAATTTTAATAATTTTAATTTCTTAAAATCTTCATTTTTAAAACCAAAAACTATTTAATAAAATTTAACACGCGTTTTCACAGCATTTTGCACTTCAATTTTCAAATCCAACGATCTTGCTACCAACGCTTCAAGTATAACACATTCCGAATAATTATCAAAATCTTTTGTATAATATTTTAAAATCAAAAATAACTATTTTAATCATCCAAACTTAATTATGCTCACTAGTATTAGTCAATCCTTTGATTGATAGTGCTTTAAAAACTCGAGTACAGAGATTACTAGAAGGTTTTATGACAGTTTGTCAATCATTTTTAGCCTGTGACCTTTTTTCTATGGCTTCACTTTTGCTAAAGATTTAAATTTTAATCCATCCCACTATGTCGCCAGAAGGGTATATAAAATGAGTCAATCTCATATAGTTATAATGCATATCTGAGAAAATGTCAGTGAATTCATTTAGATAGTACTTTATATTTTTTTATTAAACCTAAATTTTTCTATTTTCATTAACTTTTACCTCATTTGAAAATATTTTACAGTTGTAGTTTATAATAAAATTTATTAATCTTATCGTTTTTAGTATGAAGTCTGTTAAAGTGTTAATACGTAAGTAGAAAAGTTAAGCATGTCTTTATTATCTTTAAAATCTTTAAACATAATTTATTTATGAATTTATATTTTGTCATAATTTAGGTATTGAATTTGAATTTTTTAATATTTTATTAATTTTGACAGTAAAGACACCCTAAAATGTCAGTTTTTTCCAATAGACAATACAGAGAAACGCTGAAATATATGATACAATACTTTAAATTTGAGTATTTATCAAAAATATTTAAATTAAGTTAACTTCAAATTTATAAACCATCAGTTCATATAAATGAACAAATAAAACAAATCCAAAAATAAACCAAAATAAAATAGTAAAATATAAAAATCATAATTAAAATTTATTGAAATTGTATATTTTGTAACAAGTTTTCACAAGCGTTAATTGATGTGTGAAATTATATATAAATTGAGGCAAAAATTAAAATTAACATGTTTAAAATAATTTTTATTATAAAAGTGTCTGATAAATTTCAAACTTACAAATTGTCAGTTAAAAATTTTAAATATTTTATTAATTTAGATGTTGAGAATCTTTTTCAGTTTTAAAATATTATTAAAATAAATAGAATTTTTAGAAATAATGTATAAATTGAATAATTTTAGCAAATTGTTACAATAAATAATTAAAAATAAAATTATTAATATGTGAAAATTTAAAGTCTTAATTAAAATATTTTTTTAAAAATTGCTTTTGTCGTATAAAATAAGCTCAAAATAAGTTGGAATGTGCAAAACATTAAATGTGCAAATCAATAATATGCTAAAACTTATAAATCCAAAATTAATTAAAAACTTGAAAAAATCTATAGGACGTATTCCGGGGAAATTGGTATTTACGGATAGCAAACGTTGAGACGGACATAGATATACTAATACGAAACCGATGGGAGGCCCCCAGAAGAAGATATTCAATAAATAGAAATTAATTGAAAAAAATATAACCCAAGTGTATAATGGAATTAGGCTTTCTTTCAAAATTATTAGTTTTAAATTAGCGAAACAAAATCTGTGAAGAAATTTTGGTCGATGCTAATTCAATTATGCGAGAGAGCGAGATGAATAACAATATAACAGTAAATTACCCTGTTGGGCAAATATCAGTTGGTCTAAGAAAGGAAACTTCGATATCGTGATAAAAAGAGATTAGATGTGTATAATTAAAATTGATTAAAAGAGAAAAATCATTGCCAAATTTGATAAAAACGGTCTCTTTTAGAGCCATCTGCTTTCCATTTTTATTTAAAAGTGCAGAACAGAAGTATTGTAATCGAGAACTTTGTATTCAAATTTGTTGACATTTAAAGAAGTTTTTTATGTTGGGTTTTGTTTTAATAACTGAGACAAAGAGCACGAAGAGTCAGAATCAGTATCGACTTTAACAGTAATAACCTTATACTTTTAAAATAGATACTTAAAATAAAAATGCTTAATTAAATACATTTATCGAAATCAATCAAAGTTACTCATTCAATTTCAATTATTATTTTTACAATGGATAATTATTAAGATCCGAAATATTTAGAACTTGAAATTATGGCTAAATACAAATATTATATTCTCTTTATGTACCATATTATTGCTTTTCGTTTCAACAAAAATAAAAATATCATTATTTATATTATGGGGTTTTATCAAGGGAACTGGTTCTCCTGTTAAAATGGATTAGGTCAGTGCTCATATTTGTGTACTAGTTTATTTATACTATAAAACAGAAAATACATGTAACGTCTGTCACAAGCCCTCCTCTAAAGCGACGAACAGTAGTAATGTGATATTTGCATGCGTCATTCTGGTTGCCATTTTTAGGTTAACTGCGTTGTTTTCAAATATCAATTTCTTTTGATCAAATTCACAAGCTTGCATTTGACAGACTAGTGCTTCTTGCATGAACAACTATATGTCGGAATGGCAAGATCGAAGGAACTTTTCAACATTGTTCATCATCACCGATGATTAACAAGAGACTAAAAGCATTGTATATAGCTAATTATTGAAATAAATTATTTGTAATAACAGGTTGAAATAAAATTAATTACAATGAATAAAGAATGAGTTTCAATCTAATACGAACGAAGCCAGGTAATAAAGCTAATTGTTAGTATCTTTTTTTCTCGAACTTCGAGCGTTAATTGCATCGATCATTAAATGACAATAAATTCACGTTTTCAATAAAAATATATTTTTATTACACAATATTTAAACAAAGTTAGGAGAATTAAAACTATGCAATTTTTCTTGAAAGGATCTTTTTAAACATTCAACATACGATTTTTAATTACTGTATTTTTTTATTGTGATTTATTTTTTAAATTAATTTTAATATTTTAATATTTAATGTATTTTAATAAACCTATATATTTAACTATATTAACTTTATTAAACTTTTTATTGCCATTTTAAATTTGATTTTAGCTATTATAATTAAAAGTTTTACTTGATAATTATATTTGCTTTAAAAGGATTTTTTCCTTTACGAAATACTTCTTTTAATACAATAAATTTATAGGAATCTTTAGAGTATTTTTAAACATCTCACACTAATAACATATAAAACCAGGTATCGAAAAAATTGTTCCTTCCAAATTATAGCTAAAGATTAATCAAAATGTAATGAATTTGTTTCGGCCTATTTCGTTTTTTGTCGCGTCTGTGTGTGCGTAGATGTTGGAATTGTTTTATTTTTGGTGTGCGCACACAAACGCGAGGAATTGGTACGTTTAATTTTTATTTTGTAAATTAAATTGATTTTTATTGTGGTCAATTGTAGATTTAGAGTTTTCGAGAAGTTTTTGTTTAAACGGATTTCGGTTTTAGATAAAGTTCCTTGGTTAAAATGGCTTCAGGTGTTAAATGTGATCCTTCAGTTGAAGAAAATCTTAATTACATTAAATTACAACACAGATTTCAATATGTAATCTTTGGACTCAACAAACAGAAGGATAGAATTATTCAATTAGAAACTAGGGAATCAGGTACTCCTTATAAAAGGTTCAGATTACACATGATCGAAACATATGCTAAAAAGTTTGCTATGCATTATATGACTATCATGGTACTTTGGCGTTTATTTCATGGAAACCAGAAACACTGAAAATCAATAGTCGTGTGATTATGGCTGCTTCAAAATCAAAGATTGCAACCAACATCTAGATTATTTGGGATGACTTTGAAAGTGATGTTATGTCAAATGATGGTCAATTTGCATTGTCTTGATCATGGGACGAACTTTAATGCTATGGAATTTATCTGAAGGAAAAAATTTATGCGCGTTAGAAATGTGTGAGATTCTTAACAAATTTATTTCGCCAAACATATATTGGCTATGTGCTGCAACTGGATCGTCTATTCAGATTTGGGAATTGGAAAATAAAGTTTCGATTGGAGATTTGGATTATGAACAATTATTCAACGATCCTGTTATTGGAATACAGTTTTCTCCAATGCATTTTCTTTCTTCTGTTCATTCGAATCACTATTGAATAAGTCTATATTATTTTCGTGGGTTTAGACTAATCATATTGGGTAACGCGGTTTCAAATTAAGTTATCGTTATTGGTTAGTTCACTTTTTTTGAAAATTTAACACTTCTTGCAATTGACCAGAATGGAGCATCTAAAATGTAAAAAGTTCAATTTTAAACAATTTGCAATATTTAAATTGTCACATTTATTTTGAGAACATTTGCTTACGTCAACATTTTCCTTGCTACAATTTCAACAGAAATAAAAACTCTAGCATGCATTTACTATACGCACACTTTGTAGAAAATGTGAAAATAAAAATTTTAAAAACAATACTTGAAATTCATTTAGCAGTCTAGCAAAACACTTCAAATGCTAATGGAAGTCTAATTTTGCAAATATTTAGCCAAACAATGAATAAAACAACATCTGTATTTCACCAACACCGTAATTATTGCATATTTCCCAATATTGTTAAATTTAATTTGTTAGAAAAGCAATATAACTTCACCACAATTAAGGATTCAACGCATAAATTTTCTTTCAAACATTAACTGTAAATTTATAATCAATTATTGAAAAACTGAAAATTTTCTCTTTAAAAAAATTTTCAACAAACTGAAAAATTCATTCACATTCCATAATATGTCAAGGATTGACTTTGAATGAGGAAAGGTTTTATTTCTGAAAAATCTTTTTTGAAATATTTCCATATCTAACATATTTAATTGTAGCTAAATAAAATCATATGGTTTTATAACTAATATTTTATGATAATTCACAAAAATCGCCATTCGTACATCTTTTTCACTATATATTTTCATAGCATCACTATGATCATCAGGTTACCTACATTCACGACGGATGAATAACTATACTATATTGATAATATATAAACAAATTATAAAATATATAAATTTTAAATTCTAAATACAAATTTTAAACAATTATTTAAAAAATAAAATCCTAAAATCAATGTGCAGAATACAGTAAATACGTGTGTGTTGAATGTTTTTAATTAAGTTTTTGTATGTTGTTGTATATTAATAATAGTTATGTTAAATAATTTAAAAAAATAATTAAAATAATATTTTAAAATAATTTTAAAAGTTTAAATATAATTGATTACTGAAAATTATTTTTAAAAAATAATTGTTCGAAATATGGCTGTATAAATATTTTTAAAAAAATCAAAAAATCTGGATTTACATTGAGAGTACAAAGAGGAAAAGGGATATTTTCCCTTTTTACATTTTTTACAGCATTAATTAATCATTATCTTTATTCTATTGATTTATTATTTCCTTCGTAATATTTCTTTCTGAATTTTTTATTATAATAATTGACTCATATTATAGTATTAATCCTAGTGACTCTACACTGCCCTTTTTTAAGTAATGTCTTATTTTTATTTCATTAGGAAATAATAAGGCACTTTTACTCGACAAAAATTGATTGACAGCACAAGAATAAATTTATTTTGTATTAAATGATTTTGAGAATAATCCTAAATTTAAGTTTTAGCATTGCTCATGTTCCATAAATAAAAATAAACATAGAAATAATATTCACTGGTAATACAGGGCAACATAAATAATATTAAATCAAGGGAAAGTTGATATTATAATCATAAATAAAAAATGTTTATAGTCTTCCTAATTTGATCTTAAAAAATAATTATAAGTTATTTTTAATATTTATTATTATTATTATTATTATTATTATTATTATTATTATTATTATTATTATTATTATTATTATTATTATTATTATTATTATTATTATTATTATTATTATTATTAATAATAATAAAAGGTTAATAAAAGGTTTAATTGATTAAAAAGTAATGAGTAATGTTTAAATAAATTCTTTACTAACCAGATGACTTTAACATATGTTTAATTTTCAAACAGTTGGAATAATAATAATAATAATAATAATAATAATAATAATAATAATAATAATAATAATAATAATAATAATAATAATAATAATAATAATAATAATAATAATAATAATAATAATAATAATAATAATAATAATAATAATAATAATAATAATAATAATAATAATAATAGTAATAACAATAAAGTGATAGTTTAAGCCTTTTGCTGCAAATAATGAATTTAATGAAAAAGTTTTCGACTATAAGATAGTCCTTGTCAATATCCTGGAATTTAGCTATCTTCGTCCCAAAAATATATTTCTATCTTTCTTTTATCTTCTTTTTCTTAATTCTCATTGATTATAAATATAATATATACTTTCTTTTTATGAATTTTTTTATTATAAATTTTTAAAATTTTATTGAAAATTAAAATTCAAAATGACACAAACTAAAATTTTTAAAAGTTTTAGTAAGCTTCTATAATTAGCTTCTAGAAGCCTAATAAAATATTTCAAAATATTTTAAAATAAAGCCTCTAATAACTATTTATATACGCGATTTAAATATTTCAATAAATGTGTCAATTTTGATTTCTAAATCCTATCTTTTGAAAGTATATTTCCTAAAATAATATAGAAAATTTTAGGAAATATACTTTCAAAAGATAGGATTTAGAAATCAAAATTGACACATTTATTGAAATATTTAAATATATTATCAGTTATTCTCAAGGTCAATGACAACAGATCAAATTCATGATTTCATTGATTTCTTCTTTAGTGTTGATCTTTGGCTGTCTGTTTATAATGAGAATTGCTTCTTTGAATCTGACATTTTTCTTTTGGATGTTTCCATTAGCTATGATTTCGATTGAAATATTTTTTCTTTCCTTTGTTGGTTGACATTGTTGGAGATGTCTGTTTATTGAGGATGTTCCACCAGGATCTAGATGTTCTTTAACTCTTTAGTGCAAGGTCCTGAGTGTACTTCCAATGTATATTTCCTTGCAAACATTGCACGTGATGCAATAGACAATGTTTTTCCTATAGCAAATATCTTTCGGTGTCTGGCAGTTTTCCACTGTGCAATTGTTTTCTCTATTTATGTTGCCTGCCAGAGCCCTTCTCAATGTCCAAGATTTATGTGCTATCCGAATTGAAAAACCGGTACGTTTAAATTCTTTCAGGAACTTGAAGTCGAGTATGTCACTGATGAATGGGATATTCAGATAGAAATATTTCTTCTTCTTTTGTGTTAATTCCTAGATCTTTTTGGGATAGAATTCATTCTTTCAATGTCCTCACCTTGATATTCGTTTCTGTGTAGGATTTTATTGAAGTTTGATTGCTGTTTAAAGTTCTCGTTTTCTTCAGTGCATCGATTTGCTATCCTTTGTTTCTCGTTTTTTATAACATGTACTTTCTGTAAGTATGAAAACGCTGATCTTGGGTGCATAAATATTTCTTTGCGAGCTGGTTTTCTGTAGAACCCGTATGTTGAAGTATTTGCTTCTATTTTAATTATTAAATCAAATAAATTGAGGAATCCATCTTCTTCTGGATATCCGATATTTCCTCCGCTTCTTTTCTGCTTTTGGTCGTGATAAAGATATCATCTACATATCTTGCATAGAAACCGATGGGTTGTATGGTCCTCAGTGTCTGTTATTCGAGGTTATCCATAAAGATGATTGATAGCAAATAGGCAGACCTCTAACTTGTTTATAGATATTTTGCTCAAAGGTAAAATAGGTGTTCTCGAGGATAACAGTAAGTAGTTTGGTGATATTCTCGATATTCATTTCCTTTATTAACAAGTTGCTTTCTCTTAATTTTTTTCTAAACATTGAATAGTCTCTTTTGGTTCGATAGATGTGTATAGTTATACGACATCAAGACTGAATGGGTATTTGAATTCTCTATGAGAAGTTATGTTATTATTTAGTCTTGTCATGAGGCGGTCGCTGCTTTGAAAATGGTGTGGTATCGTGTCCAATGAAGGTTTCAAGGTCTTTGCAAGGAGCCAACTTGTTTTAGTTGTTGGTCTATTTTTGTTGGACACTATAGGTCTAATTTTGATAGCAGGACCCTCTTGTTGGATTTTAATTAGGTGGTAGAAGTTGGGAAGATCAGAATCTTTTGTGACGAAGCTGTTGGTTATTCTGTTGTTGAGCTTTATTTCCAAAGCTATGGCTTTTCATACTTTGTTGATCTTCATTTCGATGGTGTTTGGTGACATGCGGCTGACTTTCTTGTATGTTTTGATGTTGCCGAGGTGTTCGTAACCAGCTTCACAGTAACGATTCTTCTCTATAATGCAAAATTCTCCCTCATTTTCACTTGGTAAGTAAACGTGAGGTTTCTTTTTAAGGGATTTTAATATTGCTTGTTCATCTTTCGTTAGGTTTGAGAAATATGGTTTTATTTTTTCTTTCCATTTATTGTATTGTTCCATTTGATCTGGTAAGCAATACGACAAAGAGCTGTTTTAAAATTGAGGATGACTGCTTCATCTATTTTTCTGTTTATACTGAACTTTGGTCCTATAGAAAGTAATTCCTTTTCACCTTAAGATAGACAATTTGTGAGGTCGGTTACCAATTCTTTGTTCACTGTAATGCTTTCGTTTCCGTCCAGTGTTTCATTGTTCGTAATATACAATACCTCATGAAAATGAAAATAGCGAAGAAAAGCTCCCAGTATACATAAACACAGATAAACTCTATCAACCAAATCCTGATGCAGAATTAGATTCAACACTTTCAAAGGTCTGCCACAAAATCATGGAGATAGTTGAGAAGGAAATATTTTATTAGGCTTCTAGAAGCTAATTATAGAAGCTTTATAAAAATTTTAAAAATTTTAGTTTGTGTAATTTTGAATTTTAAATGGTATTTATTTTATTTTATTTTTAATTTTAATTTTCAATAAAATTTTAAAAATTTTTAATAAAAAAATTCATAAAAAGAAAGTATATATTATATTTATAATCAATGAGAATTAAGAAAAATGAAATAAAAGAAAAATAGAAATTTATTTTCGGGAAGAAGATTGCTAAATTCCAGGATATTGACAAGGACTATCTTATAGTCGAAAACTTTTTCATTAAATTCATTATTTGCAGCAAAAGGCTTAAATTATCACTTTATTATTTTAAATAATAAATGCTGCTACCAAGAAATCATCACTTTAATAATAATAATAATAATAATAATAATAATAATAATAATAATAATAATAATAATAATAATAATAATAATAATAATAATAATAATAATAATAATAATAATAATAATAATAATAATAATAATAATAATAATAATAATATTTTATTTATTATTTAATAATAATTAATAATTTTTCGAAATTGTAAATGTATCATGAAAGTTAGATTACATGTAAAGATGTTATTTTATTTAAATATTCATATTTTGATTTAATTTTAAAAAATATAAAATTTTTTCACTTTAATTTTCTCAAAATATTAACTAAGCCAATTATTAGCTGTTACTGTTTTATCAGTGCAATCTTTACTTTGTTTTATTTGTGAGTACTGTTAATAAAATATATAAAAAAAATTATTTCTTTTTTATGTCACCTTTATATGTAAATAGTTTCTGTTTCAAACAACAGATAGAAGTGATAAATTTATTAACATAATGACTATGAATTTGCTTGGTATATGCAAGTTTTTCTGAGTTTTATCACTGCAATAATGGCATATATACAAGAATAAAATGATAAATTTAATATCTCTTAAATGGAGGAATGGAAAAATCAAATTCGGTATTTACAATTTACAAGACGTGTGAAATATGTAGTTTTTATATTCATTGAATTATAATTGACAGACAAGTACAAAATTGGTTAGCAAATTCATAATTGAAAGAATAAACCCAGATTAGAGCAAGTATAAAATTTTGATGATGATGCAATAAAATAACCGGCGGAATGTAATTCATGGCAAATATTTGTAAACAGATTATAAAAAGTCCCAATCTACGACACTAATTAATAAATCTGCGCAAAATCAAAAAATGGGAAATTTCATTTCTATATTTCTTAGTGACTGGAAGAAAGTTGTTAAATAATGAAAATTGGCAAATGATTTAGAAGGTGAAATGATTAATGTGGTATTTTCAATAGACATCATTTTTTGAACATATATTGCTGATGAGAAAATTTATTATTATATTTGACATTTACTGTTTGAAGTCAATATTTAAGTTTAACAATAACATTTCGTTTAATTCACAGTTTATTTTGACAATTTATCTTAATGCCAATATAATTTTGATGTTAACATTTCAACATTTATTATGATTATCTTAGGTAATCGAAATTGGTAATACAAGGTTTATGATATATTGTCATTATATACCGTATTTCTCCTATAATAAGACCTACCTCGAAAATAAGACCTAGCATGAATTATTCGCCCACAAAAAATATAAGACCTACCCTGAAAATAAGACCTACCTTGAAAGATCTGTTTACTTATTTACATAACGAAAAAAATAGTAATTTTAATTCAAATTAGCCATAAATATATGCTTTAAAGTGTCAAATACTGGCAAATCTGTTAGTTATTCAATCCCCAATCCAATGATCATGACCATAACTTCCTAATCGAGAGAAGAATTGATCAGATCATGATACCTGCCGGAATGACTGGATATCTTCAAACACTCGACATTGCGATCAATAAACAATTCAAAGATTACTTCAGAGCAGAAATAAATGAGTATATTGAGAAAAGAATGGAGCGAAATCAACGTGGGAATTTGGTAAAGCCAAAAATACAAGAGGTTGTATCTTGGGTCGTGAAAGCATGGAATGCAATCACGGATACGTCCATTGGTAACGCACTAAGAGCAGGATACTTGGATAAAAATTGCTCGTTTGAAGATAGCTATATTGCCAGGCATTCGAGATTTGGACTGGTGATCTTGGATGAAATTGAATCACGGATGGGCAATATTGTAACCCCGACTGACAGTAATGATGGTGATGTAAATGAGGTGGATGACATGATTATATTTGAATAAATGTCTAGTTTTTAAACGTAATAAATTTGTTTTGAAAATATGACCCGAAAATAAGCCGTAGGTAGCTTTTTTTCTGAAAATTTGAAGTAAGACAGTGTCTTATTTTCGGGGAAATACGGTATTAAAATCAGGCGTCCCAAGCAAATGACATTCTCAAAATATGGTGACTCTATGTATAATCAATAAATCAAAAATGATGATTTGGTCATTTTTTATTTTTTATTTTACATATTTAAACATTTCAATTATACTTTTCAATTATAAATTACATTTTTCCTCTTTTCCCCTTTTTTACACTTTTGATCAAACTCATATTAATTAAAGTTTTTACATAATTTGATTTTTACAAATGAAATAATCGCAATTCTAAACCAAATTGTCCATAAAAGAACAAGTCTAAATATATTTAGTCTTAATAATGTAGCGCTCTTAGAAAGCTAAATAATTATCAATGTTGTCCTTTAAAGGCTTAAAGCTGATCAGCTGTGAGTAAGATAAAAACTCATAATAAGCTTACAGAAAACCAGACTAATTAAAAATCTTAATTTTGACAACCAAAGACCTGCACTGGCCAGTAAAAATTTTTTCCCCAACCCGAACTTGACTCTTCATAATTTTTTATAGTCCGAACCCGACCCGACCCGAAATAATAATTATGTATTAATCACCAAAACTAAATTTAAATTACTTACAGTTAAAAAAATAATTGTAGTATTTTGTATTTAAATATTTATCGTAGATTATTTGTATATTATACAATATTATTCATATACCAATATAACTCAAGGAGTACTCATGCTTATTGCTTATATTATTTAAATACATCAGAAACGTGTTAACGTTAATATCTCATTTAAATCGTTTACAACAAAAATTCTTTCTATCAAAAACTGAGAGTAATGATGTTTAGTAAAATAATATATCTCAATCATAAGACCGTATTAGACGAAATCCTATTTATCAAGAATTTTGTACTAGATTTTCAAGTCTATGATATCCATGAATTAAAATTAAATTTATATAAGAAAGGAAACTTACTCACGTAAATTTTATTTTAATTCATTCATCATTGGATCAAATAAAATTATATTAAAAATTCATAAAGAAAAAATTTTTGATTAATTTTTAAAATTAAGCCCAAGCCCGACCCGAACCCGAATTAAATAATAAAATATCGGCACGAGAGTCTGGCCCTAGCCCGTACAGGTCTCTGTTGACAACACAATAAATATATGTTAAATTTATCCACAAAATTGATACACAATCAAAATTTAATTGACTTATTAAAACACAACTAATTGATTGGTGGATAAAATGTATTATTAAGATTTTCTAATAAAATTCAATTTTCATAAATAGTGAGTGCTTAAAATGAAAAATTCATCTTAAATTGGTTATAATTACTAATGCTAGAAAACGACATTATATTCAGATATTTATTTAATACAAGACTAACTCAAACATAACTGAAATATTATTTATACTGTGTCCAATTGCATAATTTAGTAATGGAGTATTATTAGTTAAGGTGTTATTTTTGAAACAGATCGGTTATATTCACACACTCTTAGTTGATATTATTGCACACACAAACATTTCCGCATCAGTCATCAATGTTATAATGATTTGGTAAAGTAATTGACATCACTTTATTGATTCAATCAAGAGTGTTCAAAATAATTTAATCATTTGTCAAATTAATGTATTTAAATATTTTAGTACTTCATGCATTTTTAAGATAATATTTCGATACTTATCCTGCCACCAAGCTATTTATTCGGCTTTTGGCCAATATTTAAATACAAAAACTTACATAAATATTAACTTACTGTTAATTTGCAAATATATGATTCCATGAATTGCGTTAATCGTAATAAATGTGGACATTTGTATAATACATTCTACATCGCACTTCCGACTTCCAAAGGAAAACTAACTAACATCCTGAAATTGTTAATATGATCATAATAGAATATTATCATTATATATTTTACAATATGACAGCAACATACTAAAACATGGAATTAGATAAATATATAAATTATAATGAAAAAGATATATTAATTTATCAATAAATATTGTGGAGTTGTACAAACATTATTATAATAAGTTCAGATTTAAATTATTATCGGAAATTTTAAGACTATTTCTAACCAAAACAATAAACACTTGAAGCAATTATCCGTTGTTATTTATAGTCGCTATTGTATTGTATTTAGATATTTGATTTGCAAGATCCTTAAAATTACTTGCATATGAATTCTTGTATGTTTAATTGATTATCTTGATTGTCTGGGTCCTCATATTATATCTTTGTACATACTTGCAGTATATTTATCTTTCACGTATTGAAGCTTAATTTAATTAGAGTATTTTATGGTTGACTAATATTCTTAATTAATTCATTTATTCAAAAAACATCCAGAATTTTTGTTGCGGAATAATAGAACACTTAGCACTTCTAATACCTTATAATGTCTGGCAATAAGGCCCCTAGCTATTTATTTATAATTTCCTTATTACAGTTTTTATTAATTATAATAATTATTATATCAAATTCAACTCTACAAATGAAAAATTTCAGTAAGTAGAACGTCTTTATTGACCTCATTTCTCTAAGATTTCTATTATAATTTTTGAAATATTACCTCAGATCCATTACCGCGGTCATGCTGGGTTTGCGTAATAGTTTCTTTAAATTGTTTGAAAATTTTTGATATTTTTTCAAAATTTTCGGTTCTCTTCCTTTTTATTGACCACTTAGCTTGAAATAAATGTAATTTTTTATTTCTATATTATTTATAAATATATTACCTGGATTTAGATTTCTGAAATAAATAATTATTAAAATATATTACTGTCAAAGCTATTTTGATTTCATCATTTAAATTAACAGCATGAAATTTTTAAATAAATGATTTAAAAGTAAATTTATTTTTTTCTAAAGCAAAATTTGTATTTCTGAAATTTAAATTTATATTTAAAAATTTCGGATTTTTATTTATGAAATTTAAATTTAAATTTTTGAATTTTTGAATTTATATATATATTTATAAATTGTAATTTTAATTATGAAATATTATTTATTATTTAATAAATGAACTTTGAATCGAGCTTAAAAATATAAAATAAAATTAATTCCATTGTATTATTTTTGATCGAATTAAATAAGTATGAACTACTTGAAAGTTCAAATGTCAGTAAATCTTGATTTAGGCATATCAGTAATTTGAGTTACATAGCAACCAATAAACAACATATAAACAAAGATAAATTTGACAAGTCATTTTTGTATTCAACACATCAATGAGCAGTCTTATCATATGAAAAATAAATACATAATAGAAAAATTTAATTTATTTAATTATTTTATTAAGTGTCACATAAAGCTAAAATCAATAATTAAAATTTGGGGATATTGTAAATGTAATGATAATAATAATAATTGTACATGTAATAATAATGTAAAAATATTCTATGAACTGTAAATGTTATTGGTTTCTCTCAGGATCGGATATATTGATTTCATATTTCTTTATATTTCACTGAAAATGTCGGCAGAAATCGATACTTGCATCAATCAAGTCATCATAAATTATTTATTCATAGTATAATTATTTCATCAATTGGCAGCCTACGTCATGCAGGTTTATAAAATTTAAAAGAATTTTAGAAATAGTTAATGAGTGTCATTAATGTCTAATATTAATTTTATATTAATATTAAAATTATTTTTCGTTAAAAAATTAATTTCCAATCCCATGAAATATTTTCTTTCCCATAATTCTATGAGACAATAATTGAAATAAATTTAAACTAAATACAATTTGTACAAAATTGAAAAAGATTTCTAAGAAGTTTTTCAAATTTATTCGGTACACAATTTGAACATTCCATTAACATAAATAAAAACAAATATTTGAAAGTAAATATTATTCCGCTAAACTCGCACAGTATTGGTCTAATATTACATATTGTAACTGTAGAATATACATGGATTTCGGGTCAAGAATAAATACAAAACTAAAATAGCAACGCTAGAGCAAATATCTATAAACAAGTTAAAGGTCTGCCTATGGGTTCTAGCATATCAGGATTGCTAGCAATCATCTTTATGGATAACCTCGAACGACAGACACTGAGGACCATACAACCCATCGGTTTCTTATGCAAGATATGTAGATGATATCTTTATCACGACCAAAAGCAGAAAAGAAGCGGAGGAAATATCGGATATCCAGAAGAAGATGGATTCCTCAATTTATTTGATTTAATAATTAAAATAGAAGCAAATACTTCAACATACGGGTTCTACAGAAAACCAGCTCGCAAAGAAATATTTATGCACCAAAGATCAGCGCTTCCATACTTACATAAAGTACATGTCATAAAAACGAGAAACAAAGGATAGCAAATCGATGCACTGAAGAAAACGAGAACTTTAAACAGCAATCAAACTTCAATAAAATCCTACACAGAAACGGATATCAAGGTGAGGCTTCTAAGGGCTAATTATAGAAGATTTAAAATTTTAAATTTTTGGTTGGTGTTTCTTTTTGAATTTTAGAGGATATTTAATTTTAATTTTAAATAAAATTTTTAAAAATTCAGAAAAAGAAAGTATATCATTATATTATATTTTTAAACTATGAGAAGTAAGAAAAATGAAATAAAGGAAAGATCGAGATATATGTTCTGAAAGAAGATTGCAAAATTCCAGGAGATTCACAAGGACTATCTTATAGTTGAAAATGTTTTCATTAAATACATTATTCACAGCAAAAGGCATAAATTATCACTTTATTGTTTTATTATTATTATTATTATTATTATTATTATTATTATTATTATTATTATTATTATTATTATTATTATTATTATTATTATTATTATTATTATTATTATTATTATTATTATTAATTATTATTATTATTATTATTATTATTATTATTATTATTATTATTATTATTATTATTATTATTATTATTATTATTATTATCATAATTAAATGTCATTTGCCAAGTCGAAATAATCAAGTAGGACTAGTCTTGAGTAAGTAAAATATGAACGCAAAAGAGTATTATGAAAACATGTCGCACTTGAGCTAGAAAGTATAAAAAACAAGTCATTAAAAATAAGTCGTCTTAGGAAGAAATATTTATAGAAAATCTATGAAATATAAAATGAATAACAGAGCAGTTCTACAATATGTTCACGGTCAAAATAAACAGCCAATGAGTCATTTGTCTTAAATTTTTATTTTATTATTATTTTTCATGTTTATATTTCCCATTGAATCAACAAAGTCACTAACTGTTCTCAATAATATTTTACGTCACTGTTTAATTATCATTCAGAAAATTCAGTTCAATTTAGACTATTTTGAGTTGTTACCAACAATGATGATATATCTGTGAAATTGCACTTATCTTTCAGTGTAATTATTAATTAATTTAAATTAAATTCCGTTAAGTTTGGAATTTATTATGTGATGTGAAATCTATTTTTAGAATGCTCTATGTTGATTGGCTGGCATTTAATTGAATTTTATTTTAAATTAAATTGAAATTCTGATAAATTTGTTGAATTTAAAATTATTCTGTGAATTTCTTCTTGAAATGACAAATCGATTTTTATAGGGTTATAATTTTAATAAAAAAATTTGTTTTGTTACAATAACATTTATAAGTTTTTTTAAAATTCCGATCTGCCAACGTCAAATTAGATTAGCAAATAAAAGGTTCGAATACTTTTTCTTATTGCGCTCTATCTAAATATGAGTAGTTATTTTTAATAAAGAGGAAGTCGATTTGGGTATAGGAAATACCTTGTTTTCTTAAGACATTTTTAATAAACATTATTGAAACGCATATTTTTAAATATTGCTTTAAAACAAAAAACGGACTTGACCCATTTTTAAAATAAACGGCTCAATTACCAAGATTTAAACTAATAATTTAAAATTTCTTCAAATTTTTGTATTGTGTCTTGATTCTGGATTTTTAGAAAGTGTAAACACAAAAATATTAATTAATTAATTAATTAAAAAAATAAAAAATTTTTTACTTCATTTATTATTGTGAATTAGAAAATAAAATTTATTTGTTGACAGGTGATTTATTAAAAATAACAAGCAAAAAATTTTAGAGATTATTTTTTTATTTTGAGTTTGAATAGTGGAATTTTATTACTATGACTATAATAACACATTCCTATAGTCAACCTCTATTTTAGAACGAAAATATTTTATAAAGTCATTTTTCATTTTTTCTCACGAACTCTACAGTTTAAAACCATTCTTATAAGCTTCATTTAATATTTTTCATTAATATATTTATTATTAATTGCTTACTTCCCTTATTGTCTTGGACAAAGCAAATTAGAAAGAAATTATGCAAAAACAGTTAAATCATCATTTAATAATATTCGAGGAAGAGGTGGTTAAGAAGTATCTCCTTAATCCCGCAAAATGGAAAACTTTTTCAAGCAAATATATATTCAATTCCAGATTATTTCCAGAAATTTGTTTTAATGAACTGAATAAAGGAACACGTGATTTTCAAATATAATTTTCGGCATATTCGCCGCTTTCCCCGAAACAGATTAAAACATTTGACTTAATTAAAATAATAATCTACTTTCTTGAATTATTAACATGGCATGGCAGATTTAAAGTTTTTAGAGTGATATTTTATGCAATTTCTAATAGTATACTAGTTTTGAATTTATTTAGCTTTCATTTGCACCATGTAAGAAACTCAATCCCATCTAGGGAATGACAAAGAGACATGACAACATCCTTTTACAATATTTTTCATTAACAGATTCTTATATTATAACTTTAAAAATTGAATAAATACTTCTTAATTTAAAGATTAATAAATAAAAGATTTAATAAACTTAACTTCATAATTAAAATATTTCTATTAGCAAAATTTTAAAATAATTTGATCATCAACTCTATTCAAAGAATTTTCAAATTAAATCCAATGAAATAATTTGCAAATAAATTTCCGTATTTAATTCTCGACTTGATGGAGAGTCAGGAAACCTTTCAATGCCTAAAGGGCTTTAGACAAGATTTCAATTTTCCGTAAAATGCACAAACATTTCAAGATTAGAATCAAATTCTAGAAAATATTTAAAATCATTTTAAGGAATGTAAATTATCATTTAATTAAAACAAATATTTTTCATGATTAGCATTTTAAATATAGTCAATGAATATCGAGATTTTACATTATTAATTGAATGATATTTAGTATTTTTATTGGTTCTCAAAACGCTTGACGTGAGAAAAAAAATAAATTCACAAAATGTCTTTGGTAGACCATCAAAATAATATTACATGGATGTTTCTTGACTATGAATTTGCATACAACTTAATAATAATAATAATAATAATAATAATAATAATAATAATAATAATAATAATAATAATAATAATAATAATAATAATAATAATAATAATAATAATAATAATAATAATAATAATAATAATAATAATAATAATAATAATAATAATAATAATAATAATAATAATAATAATAATAATAATAATAATAATAATAATAATAATAATAATAATAATAATAATAATAATAATAGTAATAATAATAAATTGAAATTTATTGATTGTTTAGTGAAAAAAAGTAATAATCAATGCTGCCAATATTCACTTGTAAATGGAAAAATGTAATTTCCATGTCATATTCTACGAATCCCAATGAACTGCAAGTGCACTATTTATGCAACGGAAGAAAACCCATAAGGCGTGGCAAATTAATATATTGTAAAACTTATTTGTAAATTTTATTCAAATTTATCGATTAAAAATAGTAATTTAAAATAAAAATAATGTTTTCATTTTTAATTATTTACATTTTATATCAACCTGTTCAATATTGTAATTTTCTTGCTGACCGATTAAATTATAACTTATTGATGAGTTATGGACAATAAATATAATTTATAATTTTTATTATTAATTTAATATAATAATTGTATTGCATTAATAAATATTGATTTATATAATAAATTAGTAAATTTTAGATAAATAATCCTACATCGAAAGTAAACAAATAAATGTATGTCATTAGTTAAATAATTATTATTCCGGATGACAATATTGGTACAATATTTCGTTGTTTATTATTATTATTATTATTATTATTATTATTATTATTATTATTATTATTATTATTATTATTATTATTATTATTATTATTATTATTATTATTATTATTATTATTATTATTATTATTATTATTATTATTATTATTATTATTATTATTATTATTATTATTATTATTATTATTATTATTATTATTATTATTATTATTATTATTATTATTATTATTATTATTATTATTATTATTATTATTATTATTATTATTATTATTATTATTATTATTATTATTATTGTTATTATTATTATTATTATTATTTGCCATTTTATTCAATCTAAATTTAGAATTCTGCCAATATTTTGATGGACTTTGACTATAAATTTATGATTTTTTTTATTATTTTCTGTCGTCATTTCAATTTTGAATCAAATAGTGAAAATTTCAAATCAAAAAAATTTCGATATTTATTAAATATATATTTTTTAATTAATTTTAATGCGATTTTTAATATTTAGTAAATCTGAAACGATTTCATTTTGTAAATAATTACAAAAATTTATTGTTATCTCATGATGCAAATAGTAAACAGTGGGGATGAGGTCTTCTAACAAAGGGGTCGTAAAAATTGGATAATTTATTACATATAAATTATTATAAACTTAATTTAACTTAAATAAATATGAATTAATTTTCAAGATTTATTGAAGTTTTGAAAGATTTTTAGAGAAGTGTACTAATTTATGAGGAAGTGTAAAAGTTTATGAGTATATTTTTCAAGGTCATCGCAGAAAGAATTGATTCAAGTTCTTTTCTTCCATATTTTTGACAACCCCCGAAACAAATCCTTTGCTCTCAAAATAAAATTCAGAACACCAGTAAGTTTTTTAGTTTTAAACTTTTTTTTAAACTTTAAATAAAATTATAAATCAACTATACGCTAAATATTTTACTGTCAGAAGGATAGCCAGGACTTTCTTGTGTGGATGATGTTCGGACGTAGAACTTTAGACATTTTGAATGAATATATACAAACCTCAATATTCCTTACTGTCATTTTTGAGCTTGGAATTTTCTGGGACATTCTTACTTTGCAATGGTCGAACCTTGGGTTTCATAAGAACTTTTTAATGATTGTCAAATGTTATTTCTGATTTTTATAATTCTTTCTTCTGTGGAATTCCTAAAATAATTATCAACGAAATCAACACTTTTCTTCGTCAATTTTGCTTTTTTATCCGATAATCCCTTCGCAACAGCTTATAATAATTTTAAATTAGAAAAAAAGGAAAAACTATACAATTTATTATTTTTCATATTTCACAAAAAATAGAAAAGAGACGAAATATTTTTTTCAAGATTGCAAAGTATGTTTACGTTTCTCACTTTACAAACGTATGTCACTTACACCTCTAGTAAGTTTCATTCAAATATACACACGCAAAGAACTAAAAAAATATTTATTTTTACTGTCTTATGAAGAATTTTCTGCAACAAAATTTACACTTTTAAAACTTGTGATATACGCAATGAAAAAAAAAGACTAAAATGTACTGAGGCAGTTAATTATATTTTAAATTTTATTTATATTTTATTGCATTTATTCATGCTGAAAAACTAAAAACACAGAAAAAATATTGAAATTATCCGCAATAATGACAGTTTACACTAAAATTCATTAAAAATTAAAATTCATTAAAAAAGTCATTAAAATAATTTACATTCATCATTTAGATAGAAATAAATTACAATAAAAAAATACTCGACTTTTCATTATCAACATTTTGACAATAATTATTTGAATCAGAATTGTCTATAATTTAATTGTGAAAAACATTTTCAATTTCTGACATTGATATAAATCAACTCTAAGTATTTTTCGGTTCAAAAAAGAGTTAGAACGATTTTCAAAGAAAATGTAATAATGTATTTTAATTGTATAGCAAATACGTTTTTTCAGTCAAACATATATAATACATATAATTTTTATCCATAGCCTTTTTCTATATGTTAAATTATCGGTTACCAAAATGTGGACCAGAGGACGATGTCTGGTGAGTCTTTTGAAAATTTTAAAACAATTTTGTATCAAAAATCCAGCACGAACGAACATTTTTTGAGTTAATTTGTTTTGGTTTTCAACACGTTTAAATCTAACTTTTAAATTTGCATTGTCTATTAATTAGGATTATTAAAAAAATATTTAAATTTGCAATAAATGAAAGAATTTATGAAGTATTTGATAGTTTCTAATTATGCTCTGTATAATACACAGATGTCCGAAACATATTCATTAGGATTGAGAAATACACACATTAAAAAGTTGTTTTGCTATTTGTTGATTGTTAATAAGAATAATATGTAAGTGTTTTATTAATAATTATTTTCATAATAAAATAAAAATACTTGTTTTTGTTTAGTTTTTTACAATATTGTTTTATTAATTAAATGATTTAAAATAAATACTCGTATATTCTACTGATTGTCATATTTTCATGTTTAATGATATTTAAATTTTATAACTAAATTTATATTTTAATAAATAAATGTATTAAAAAACTGGAAAAAAAATAAGTGAATATTTTTATTCAAACTTTTTTTCGTTTAGTGGGTTACGAAAAATTTGCATTTATTAAAGTGGGTTTTCACTTTTAAGATTTTGAAATTTATTCTCTTATGTGGGAATGTATTTTCTAGTGGTAAAAATCCCACACCAGTCAAAAATCTTGAACATCAAAATTTTGCTAATGACCTGATTGGTGAAGATTAATTTTACCAAATCGGGTCAAATTATTATATCTTTTACATTATGTAAAATTTTTGGATAGATGATATTTACCTTGTTAAAATCATTCTAAAATATATATAGTAGTTATGAACTTCTGATCATGGATGACCACCATAGCTTCTTAAGGCAATTGATAAACTTATTTATTATATTGAGATTAATTATTTATTCCAATAATTTTATACAACGTTTGCAAATATTATACATATTAAATTGATGCAAAATTTCGTCCCGTTTTTGGCACCAGATGGCGTTGTAAAAATCCGAAGTGATATTAACTTTAAACGTTAAATTTTTTATGTTGCTTGTTAGAAAGAATTCTAGCGAGTACATGTGAAAAAAATTGTATTATATTGTTGTCGTTTTCACATTCTGTTTAGTATCAAAAACGCAAAGTTTGTATTTCCGAAAAGACAAGAATGCTCCGCAGGCGCAAAAGAACATACCAAAATGCTGGAAGTGGTTCAATTCAAAGTTTGGTAAAAACAATTTTAATTTTAGTGATGTGTCTCGTTCTAGATGTTCTGTTGAGGCTTGGGTTACCAAATATAGATGCTAATTGAAAGTGATAGGCATAGAACAACTACAGAAATCGGTGAACCCTAACATAAGTACAAGATTCGAGTCTCAAATATGATCAGGTTTCCAGATCCTTTCTAGCTTAACTTTTGGAAGGGATACAAAACATTTCATTTAATAATGAAACAAAAGTTCATCGTTGGACACAATTGGTGGCTATTATGTAGTTCTTTGTGCATGAATGATGCTAATTTATTTGTTTAAAATAAAGATAATGAAAAACCTTTAATTCATGTAAGTTCTTGCTTCCATACTATAGTGTCAGGGATATCTGAACTATTTGAGAAAGTTGTCAGTTTAGTGTCACTTCATAAGATAAATTACAATTTCGCAATGTTAAATGTAGTGAGAAAATATTTGGTCACATTAATATAATCAGATACATGATAAATATGGTCATTGTGTACTTGATATAACTAAATTTGATAAAAGTGAAATGTATCGTAAAGAAATTCGGCAGAACTAAAATCAAACAAGGGTTAGGTACAAAGTAATTTGACCTCCAAAGTAACACGGATTACTTGTAGTTCTAAAACATATTGAGGAAAACCCTTGATTCAAAGATAGGAAATGTAAAACAAACCTTGAAAGTAGAGTGTGGTGAAAATATGAATTTATTTCTTAGAAAAAGGTAGTTTAAGACTTGCAGCCGATAGGCTAATACGCATCACTCTATCCTGAGGTGATGTCAGATGTACCGCTCAAGATGACCTCTGTATAAAACCCGGAAAGCAGCATTTTCCAAACCTTTATTAAAAATATATAATTTGTCAGCCTTATATGTCCCACATTGGGAAACACTGCTATATATCATATTTGTCTCATAAAGTTAAAATTAAATAATATTATATTTTTTGAATTTTCAAAGTGAATACATTAAATAAAAATGAAGGTATTTTTTGCGCTCAAAAAAAAATAAAAAAGCTCTCGAATTTCTCAAAGGTCATCAATCATTTCCATTATAAGTTATTCTTCATTCAAACAAACAATTAGAAAATTTAATAAATAAATATACATTTACGAAATATGAAAATATTCTCGAAAGAAATTCCTTCATAACTTGATTGAAAGAAAAACTGTGAATTAATTAGCATATTGAAAATAATTCCTATCAACATACAAATCTTCATTTGCAAAAAAAAAACTTAACCAAACGATCAATTACCTAAATGGTAATGAGAGCGAGTCAGTAAAAGAAAAAAAAACGATGGTAAAATCAACGCCTTAATTTATGCTAGGGAAACAACATGTCGTGATGTGATAAATTTCTCATTATCCGAAATCCCGAAATATAAATTAATATTTCCATCAAAAATAAAAAAAATAAAAAATTAAAAAAAACAACAATAAACGTATATTTTTTAAAAAAAAATAGATTCACATCATCTTTTTTTAGACCGTCAAATTTACACTAATTTTTGAACGGAAAAAACAATTCAAATATATTTTACTACTTGTACTCTGATATTGTTTAAATCTTTCTTTTTCTCTAGGCAAAACGTTTCGGATTAATGCACAGGAACAATATCACAGGAATTCATTTGCTTCAGTCGTTTATTTAGGAGGAGAAAAAATTCTACATGGATCAAGAATTGCTTGAATAGATACTGTTACTCATCGGTAAGGTTTTCTGGAAATGCGAAGAATTGATAACTTTTGATTCAAAATCTGTGACTGATGTTAAATAGGGCTGTTTTGTCGATGAACGTTTGATTGTGATCGGTTGACATTTGATTGATAGATCGGACTGTGAGTCAGTTATTTCTTCTGTGAGACCACCGAGATGTATTCTGAACTTATGGTCTCGCCATTCGACATTTCTCCGACAGACAGCTCTGATTTGAAGAAATATTGAAGTTGATTCCCTGAATAACCAAACAGCAAGATATTCGGCTTTGTTGAGATTCATCGTCTCTCCTGTCGGATGCATATAATAAAGCAACAGATAATCGAGAAGAAACCAAACGAGAATATGACAAAGAAAAAACACAGCTGGATTGATCCAATATGGTAAAAAATAATAGCACACCCAACTCATTAAAAGACCATTTGGAAAACATTCTGTCAATGGTTCAAAAAGAACGGTATGGGGAACCATGCTCGCTCTCAATTGATACCATCTCATAATTCGAGACTGAAACTGTGACACGGTATTTGAGGCTGAATTTTGCCAGGCCGGCTGGCCGCTGATCACACATCGCCAATTCTGATCGTAAAAGTATTTCGCTAGAAAATAGTCCTCCGCCAAATAACAACCGAACGCTTGGATTCCCACTGAATCGAGAACTTTCTTTCGTATCAAACACGACATACCGGTTGTGCAATTAAACCCGAAAAATGCAGCACTCATATAAATTTTTGCATGCCAACCACCAAAATAAACCAACTGATAGAGGTGAGCAAATCGGTTGCTAATACTCGAATGCATAAACGGAACCTGATGCACCAGGCCGATTTTATCGCACGACTCCATGTTAATTACCATATCAGCTAATGTGTCTGATTTCATGAAAATTCCACTATCTGAGATCAAAATTAACGGATATTTGGCAACCTGGAACCCTTTGAACATGTTGTTGATTTTTGGATTGACTCCAACGTCTGCTAAACCAATCATGATCCTACTGTCGATTTCTGGGTGCTGTTTAATCAACTGTTCAATGATTGGCAACGCCTCGTCATCTTCGTCAGCTACACAGAAAATTAGTTCATAAGTCGGAAATTTCATTTGGAAAAATGTAGCGAGATTGATTTGAAGATTTGTGTCGACACCCATGATTGGTTTTATCACTGACACTCCAGGTAATTTTGATAAATCTGGTCGGTTTTCTATGTCGATTTTCGGATAGAGACGCCTCCGAGCATAATATATAGCACTCAAATGAAGAATATAAACCACCACATATGTTATGGCCATCACTACTGATAATGCTAACACCACTACTCCACCAACCGTTGAGGAAAATTTAAAAAACATTTACTGATTTTTTCTAAAAAAAATTTAATTTAATTAATAAATCTTTATTTATATTTTCAATTAATAAATGATGGAAGAGGCTAACCAATTTATTTTAATTAATTAATTATTATTGTATTAAGAACTTTTTTCAAATTTCACCACTTATTTCTTTTCAATTGGCATTGTATTTATTAATAGGCTTGACTATGAGTCAGTAAATATATCGATGTTTTTTTATATATTTACTGATTCATAGTCAGCTTTATTATTATTATTATTATTATTATTATTATTATTATTATTATTATTATTATTATTATTATTATTATTATTATTATTATTATTATTATTATTATTTATATCAAGCCAACAAGTTTAACAAAAGAAAAGAAAAATTCAATCAGAAAGACCAGCTAAATTTCTTATTTCAGTGAGCACTTCCTATTTTAGGTAAAATATTTTCAATTAATAAAAATATTATTATTATTATTAATTTTGTAAATTATTTTGTCTTTAAATTTCTCTTACGCATCATTAAAAAAATAGTGCACATCGTCAAGCACTGTTAATTCTTATTTACACAATTGAAAAAAGATTTGTTAATTATTATTCAATAAAGAAAATTTATTAAAGAATTTTGAAAGAATACTGTCGAATTTTCCAGTTGCTAACTTAAATTGGTTCATTTATTAGTACTCAGAAATATGTGTGATAAATAAATTACAATAGTATAAATATTTTCATCGTGTTAGAAATTGTGAATAATTATTTCAGTAATTATATCACCTAGGAGAGGGTAGTGAAGGGTACATAATCCTGATTTTCTTTTTGCCATTGATGTAAAGTCATTGAATATGCTTTTCAGAATGCTCAGATCCATTAGAAAAACTTGTTTTTAATTGTTATTTTTACAAAACTAGTACGAAAGAGTTAAATAAAGCAATAACAATTTAATAAAACAAAAATTTGTCCAACTATATTCGAAAGACAAATAGCAAGAGAAACAGTTTTTTATTAATTAATTCAATTAAATTTATTTAGTCATATTTTTTAAAAACCGATTTTTAGTCTTTGATTGAAAGTAGATGTATTTCATCCTGATTTAATCATCTTTGTGACGATAACCGCATAGCACAGCACAGGGTTTGTGGAGGCACAATTGACACAAGTGCAAAAAGTGCGCTATATTTAGAAATTTGATTAAATCAAAAATATGAAAAATAGAATGTGAATAAATTGATAAACTTATTGTTGTGAAAATTGTATTAGATTTCATTATAATAGTTTTTATTTATCCGTTGATTAATTTAATATTTAATAATTTGAATAGATGAAATTAGTAACCAAGTGATATTTAATTGAATTTTCATTGGTCAATTTTAATTATATAAAAGCATCGAACAATAGAAATTGAAAAAATAAATCAGATAAAAATTTATGTATTAATTTGATTATTACTCATCAAAAGGGTACCCTGCGCCGTCTTTAATCACCTGTGAATCTGCAAAATTTCAATAATATGTTCAAAAGAATTTAACACAATGATTTTCAAGTATTTTCAAGTGACACCCTGATGCAAAATATGAAAATTTCACAGCATATTTCCATTATAAAATATAAGTTTTTTTAAATACTTCTTATTGACATCAAGGAAATGTTTTGCAAATGTGTGAAAACTAAAAATTTTAACAAAACAATTATTATTATTATTATTATTATTAATATTATTATTATTATTATTATTATTATTATTATTATTATTATTATTATTATTATTATTATTATTATTATTATCATTATTACAAATAAACCCCGAATTGTTTTTTATTATTAACCTTTAATTGCATGATTTTTTTTATTTATTTTGAATAAAATAAAATAACGTTCTTTTGACTGAATATATTATTATAAAAATAATGAACTAAATCCGTTAAACAGCTTTATAGCTCACAAGCAACACTGTGGAATGGTTAGTTCTTATTTATTTTAGGCGATCTAAACGTGAAATTCTGGTATGTTGCAAAACTACAATAAAATGGTTTTCGAATTTTTATTATCATTACCGGATCCAGAACATATTGTATTTATTAAAAAGCTTGACTATGAATCAATAAATATATCGATGTCTTTGATATATTTACTGATTCATAGTCAAGCTTTTTAATAAATACAATGTCAATGGAAAAGAAATCAGTGGTGAAATTTGAAAAAAAAGTTCTTATAAAACAAAAACATATTGTATATAAATTTAAAAGCTAGTGACACTGTATTGTGTATGGATTTATATACTTATAGACCTTACTAACTCCTTTCATATTTTTACAACACCCACTGTTGTTGTGGGGTCACGCTACTTTTTTATGCTTTCTAGCTTTAAAATTATATATAATAACTATGTAAATATTGTTTATTACAAATTGCTACTAGAACATTTAATCACTCCCATTTGTGTTGCTGTGAGACGTATAAAAATCACGCAGCGCTTAACCCTACAGTATACGCGAGTTGTATTTAATTCGCGTGGCAGTTAACGTGTTAAGAAGCTATTGATACATATCCATATGTTTATTACGTAACAAAATATGATTACTAATTTAGAATAAAATTTAAAATAAAATTTCAAGAGATATTACGTTAAGCGTAAATGTTTGATGTTTAATCATTGTTGAAAACCTAAATTACTTTATCAATTCTCAAGAAAAGTTTACTCGAATCCTTTTGGTCCGAAATTTGATTTTATATCCTATGACAAAACGTTCATTAATAAATGCTAAAATTACATAAGCAGATACATAATAAACATATGATTATTTATAACTAAAATGAAGGTTCAACTATATTTGTAACATAAACTAAAATGAAATCTGATTTTTCCAAAACTAAACGCTATTTATCAACAATTCCGATAACAAACGAGACTTGGGCTTACTATATAGTGAACTTATATTTTATTATATATTCTCAATTCTTAAAATAAATAATATTTAGCTATATGAAATATAGAAATAACAGGTCTGTGATGCTTTAGGTGTCCGGAGTCGTACGCGCGTTACAATGTCAGTACTAACAAGTTTTTCTGTCTACAAATAACCACAAATGTTTGACACAACCTTTATCGAGTGTTGGTCCACTATTTGATAAAAACTATGTCTATAATTTATTATTAGTTTTGAGAATTTTATTAATCTATTGACTCCTAATGAAATACTTTGAAATCATAATCCAATTTGAAGGATCCACCCCAGTCCATTTCTTTCGTATTAGTACGATTAATTTTTGTTAAATTTATTCATTATGTGATCGTATATTTTGTTTTAATTGCAAATATGAATACTGATGAAATTAAATGTCATTTGTTTTGACGGATGTCAAATGCCGGTTTTTATTTAAGAAACTATACTGAAAGAAAATGTACATGTATAACAAATATGACATTCGATACCTTGGCCGCGTCTAAAGACAATCACTGTTACAATTTTAATTTTCATTGTCAAAAAATTCAACTGACATCATTCAGAAAGAATCTGTCAAATGTGTGAACCAATTTATGTAGTAAAAGATTAAAACAAAATAACAAATTTCAAGGTTTCTGTTAAGTTATATTCGGTTTCTATTTGAATAATTATATTATAATTATATACTGTCAATAAAATTTATAGTGTGATTTTATTAGATAACAGTCTATCATAGACTTAATGAAAATTTGTATTAGCGATACAGTTGACCATATCAAATTATTCAAATTTATACAAGGGGTTAAATAATTCATTGTCAAAAATTACAAAAGCACATTCTGCGGCCTGATTAAAAAAGTTACAACCGTTTGGAAATATAAAAAAATAACACCTAAAAATAATAATGAATTTATTTTGATAAATAAAATATTTCAAAAGAAACACTGTTAGGCTTTATGCATCCTATAATAAATTTAATTATATATATCTCAAAATTTTAAAGCAGCCTAAAATAAAATTTTTCAGTGCTTCAGTGTCCTGTATAAACTGGGGTTTACTTTTATTAATAATATTTTCTGCAACATTAATAGCGAATCTAAACTAATTAAGTTATGAGAAATTCAAACACTCATACAACATGCATAGGCTTACGCAACATGATATTCACGTGACATTCATATTTGGTCCTTAACTACAATGATATAATATTATTACAGCTCAATATCGTATAATAAATGTTTTTTTAGAGTTATATTAATGATAAATTAATACTGTTACATTTAACAAGTGTGAATCGTGTCATTTTGAATTTATTTGGAAAGTAAAAAATATTCTAATTTTTCAACATTATTTTTATAAAAATTAAATTTTAAGTTTTACCTCCAAGAACTCTCCTCCCAAAATTATCTCAATTTATGGTTACATTACACACACATAGGGACACAATTTAATAGAGAACTATTGATTTTCTATAAATCCCTGTAAAACACAGTGTAACAATTTTATTATTTCAAAAGAAATATTAATCCATTGGATAAACCTACTCTAAATTAATAAAATAATCGATAAATAATATTTATAATTCAATAGCTGATTCACTTTTTGAAATAATTTACATCGGCATATTTGCTTACTAAGCAGTGTGAAATGCATGAATAATAATGACGGTTTATACACTTTTATTGACGTCTAAAAGTAATTGAATATATATGCGTATCTTAATCAACCGTAGGAATTTTGTTGTCACAAAGCGAGAATCTTGTATATATAGAGGTATTTATTTTAACAAATGGATAAATGTTTTAATTAACTTTAAAACATTTTAAATAACATTTTAAAAAACATTTTAGAACATTTTTAAAACATTTTTAAAACATTTTAAAACATTTAATAAACTTTTAATTATTTTTTACTGTTCAAAACTAAAATTTGTTTATTGTAATTAATTTTAAAAAAAAAATTTCAGAATTTTCTACAAGTGGATCAATTACAAAATTTTGAATTGAAATTTAAAAATCAAATTACGTTTTGTAAACAATTACAAATTTCCTAATTTGTAGGAAAGAAATTTATTTTTTGTATTTAGTTTGTTTCATGTTTTTTACTAATTTCAAACCCACAATACATCTTATTTAAATGAATGTTTCTTTAATCTGGCTATATGAATTAAAAATAGATTAAGACAGGACGTAACCAGCTCGGAACTTTTCATGGTTTTTTTATAACGAATTTCTAAGTTAATCGTTAATTTAAACATGTTTATATTTTTTAATTACGAGTGAACAATCCTGTATCCTGTTGCTAATCTCAGTTATATAAATAAAATATTAAAGATTGTATTGACAGGATATAGACTTTTAAAATTAAGTCTTCAGTGCGTCATGCTAAGATACAATAACATCAAATCAAGTAAGATAGGAATATTGTAATACAGTTAACAAAAGCAATGAGAATGTGTGGATGACTTATATAATTTGTTTACTGTAACCCCTAAAACATAAGTCTTTTAATCAGATGTGCCCTGTATTCGCTAAATTATGGTACTTTGATTTCTTAAATAATTTCATAGTTACTGAATCATTTTTAATTTCTTTCACTTTATTTTCTTCATTAATTCAATTTCTTAACCATTTTACACCTGCATTCGAGGTTTTTAAACTGGAGTATATCTTTTTGTTCCTAGAGCTTTCTTAATTATAAATTACTAGCTATAACTCGTCGAAATAACTGTCTTTTTCCTGTTTAAATTTCAGCATTAGATAATTAGTGATTTTTTTAAATCCTAGCAGTGTATAAATCAAAACACATAATTATCTCATAAAAAGCAATTTTTATAATCAAAACTTTTATTTAAAACATATCGAAACCTTTATACAAATTAACGAATAATTAGTATTCATTTTATACCTTTAAATAGCACTAAAGTCATACATTGTTATATAGGAAGTTATGTATTTATTATTATTATTATTATTATTATTATTATTATTATTATTATTATTATTATTATTATTATTATTATTATTATTATTATTATTATTATTATTATTATTATTAATATTAATAGCGATGATTAAGCACATAATTACAAAAAATATCAAGTTAATCAAGAGCTTATTTAATATTGTACGTGATATTTGAAATATTTAGGTAGACTTTGATATTGATAACATTTGCGAATCACTATCTTATCTATGCGTAAAAAAAAAGAGAATAGTTTCAATTTTTGTTTGAAGGATTCCAGTGATAAGAATAATGTGATTGTTATAGTTGACTAAGTATATAACAATAAGAATAAAATAGTTTTTTTGTTGTTTTTTTATTTCATTTTTTATTCTTCAATTTTTTTACTTTCGAAATTTCCTCTCAGTAACCTTGCTCATAGGTCAATCCATCTAGAAACTAGAGTCATTTGAACCAGTGCGCTAACAGGTTTTTGACAAAAAGATAGAAAAAATTTCAATAAATTTACATATAATAAAGGAAAATATTTTACAATCCCATTCGCGACCGAACAAAGCATTCTATGAAAAAATATTTTCTGAGATGTCTTTTTATCAATCCAAATCATAGCAATTTTTTCATGGCACTTTTGCTACTATATCTAAAGGGCATGGAGGAAATCATTGAAAAAAAAAATTTTTTTAATTTGCTAGAATTTAATGACTATGACACTGTGCTCTTGTCAAGTCGCAAAAGATTATTTCAATTTTAGCCAGTGCACTCAGAAGGTTTTCGAAAAAAGATTTTGACTTTGACATGTGTTTGAAAATCTGTAGAACAAAAACCATGAGTCATAACAAAGAGGATGGCACATCATGTTGTAGTCTGACTCACACCCGATCGGATCAATGAGTCATCTCTTCAACGATGAGTCACATCCATTTGAGCTCAGGAAATTTTTTAAAGTATCAGCATTATTTTTTGGAAATTAGAATTTTACAATGAAATAAGACAAAAAACTAACATTCATTAAGAACTTTAAAAACTTCATTTGTGTAATAAAATGTTTTTAAATTTCCATTGTATTTATTAAAAAAAATTTATTATTATTATTATTTATTACTGATTCATAGTCAAACTTTTTAATAAATACAATGTCAATTGAAAAGAAGTTCTTGTAATATTTTTTAATTTTTCTAAAATGTCGTATTAAACATTTAATTTTTTATGGTTACAATATAATCTTATTTTGACCTGGTCAACTATTAAAAAATAAGTATCAACATTCCGGATACGCCAAGACGTACTAATCTTCAATTATCGTCCGTTGTGAAAATCACTTCTTTTCGAAGGCGTTCAACAAAATTATGATGATTTTCTAAGTGAAAGCTATATTAAATGTTTTCTATGGGTTTTATTTTAGAATTTTTTATATTTTATATTGGGAAAATGACAATTTTTCATCAATTTTTTCATGTCTATAATATAGAATGCTTGCAACAAGTTGACTAATGAAAAATAACTTGTGTAGTCCATTGTATAAAACAAATTTTACATGTCTTTTTTAATTGAAACAAAGTTTATAAATATAATATAAGGAAACCAATGCATTATTTGTTTGATAAATATATTCTGTTGCTACGAGTCGACAACGCTTTCTCTCATGTTTCATTTAATAAGTTATGTTAGTTAAATTTTCAATTAAATCTTGTTGAAATTGTCGACTTTTTTTAAGTTAAAATATTTTTAATATTGTATATAACTAAAATAATATAAAGTAATGAAGAATTAAAGTGGTATTAAAAGCTGTTTTATGAATTAATTAAAAAATAATTAATTAAATTACAGGCTGAAAAATCAACATATTTTGGCCAGAAAATTGCAAACAGATGATGATTTATAAAATAAATGCATATTAAATTCTTCAAATGTGAACGTGTAAAAATACAAACTAATTAATTAAATAAAAATCGATTAAAAAGAAAAACAGAAGTCAAAGGATTAGAAGGGATTAAGTTGCAAAATTAAACAAATTTCTTTCAGAAAATCCAAGTAAAAAATCTCTGATGATAATTGACGAGGAAACAGCCTAATATAAACTGTCGAAGAGAAAAGAGAATCGTTATTGACTGGAATAAAAAATAAAAAGACTTATTTTTTGGAATTAAATGAAATTGTGAATAAATTTTGTGTAGGCATTTAATGAAAATAAATATTTTAAAATGTCGGATCTTATTTATTTAAATAAGAGCACGAGGAATCAAAACAGGTGACCTAAATTATTCAGGAAACCTGACAATATTCTAAAACTATTCACTAATTTTTTGTTTATTGAAACTGCACATTTAATCGATTGAAAAGTAATCAATGAAATTTTCTGATGAATTCGATTATTCAAAAATGCCAGTAAAAAACGAAACGATTAAAACAAATCCTAATTTGTCAGTTTTTCACAGTGTCTATTCATGTAAATTATATGTTAATTTGTAAAGTTTTTAGAAATGAATAATTTTTCGCTGATTATTGATCACATTTTCTTTATTTTTTCCCTAAATATTTCAACTCAGCACTTTCAAATGTTTGTTTAAAGTAAGTATGTATGAAAGACAATTAACAAATTCAAAACTTTTTAGAATTCACTGAAAAATGTTTGATTAACACTCAAATTTTTCTAAATACAATCAATAATATAGACAATATATAATTTAGACGTCAATAAAATCAAAAAATTCATATATTTTTTTAATTTATTATTGATTTTTGTATGATTATTACATCATTACTGATTCCTATTAATATATGAAGATCAAAGTACAATAAATCTATATTTAATTTTTGATCGAAAATCTTGAATTTTGTTTAAAATTGTCAATAAAGTTTCTCATTTTCACCATGTTTTGAAAACAGTATATTTTTTCAATGTATGATTTTTACTAATGATTTTTACTTGACAAACTGTGAAAAGTTGATTTATTATTAACAATAATATATCAATAAAATTAATCAGGATAATTCAAATTTCCGACACAACCGTTAATAAATGTTACGTTAGTAGACCTATTTTTACTCTCTCTATATTAACTTCGCTGATGTGTGTTTGTATGTGCCACGCAAATTTTGTGAGGCCTAATGAACCTACTTTCCTTGATCATATTGAGCTGAAATTTGGCAAGTAGATTCGTTGTCGAGAACACTGCATACTATCAAAATTTCAGATCGATTCGATCACGGAAAGTAGTTAATTAAAAAATTATTGATATGTTGATATTTGATATCGTATTACAGAGATAACGTAACTATATCTAAAATATGTTGAAATTAAGAGTAAAATATAGAGAAAATTTCAAAAACCATGTTTTTTATGGTTGATTTTTACTTATTTATAGAAATGAAAATTACTCAAAATATATTTTTAATGAATTTCATTGGTTAATTAAAAGATGAATATTGATAGTTATGATTTTTTTTATAATTTTTCCTTTAATTTTTTTACAACAGTTAACACAATCAAACGATAAAATTAATCTAAAATATAATTGGATTTTCCAAATCCAAAAATTTTTACTAATCTCTTATCGTTAAAAATAATGAAGTTTTCTAATTTATAACATGTATATCGAAAAGTAATATTTTTAAGTCAATAATTCATATACAATTATAATAAAATAGGATCTGTCATTAATAAAGTTCCTAAGGAAAACTAAAAATTTACGGCACAACCATTATAAAGTGTTAGTCAATCTATTTTAGCTTGTTTATAGCATAGTGAATGATGATTACTTAGATTATATTTTAGGATTATTTGTTATATGAAAATTATTTTAATATTTTAATTTTAATATTTAAATTTAGAACGACGAAAAATGAATGTTGTTGAAAGTATTGCTTATTATTGAATGAAATTTGGTGATAATTTTATTTCTTTTAAAAATGTTTTCCAGAATTGGCCAATTGGCGTCTTTTACATTGTAGAATAACCCACCAATAAAATACAATTGTTTTTTGATGAAAATAATAAATCAATAACAAAATAAAAAAAAATATTTTAATTTTTTAAATAATTATTTTATGAAATATATTAAATTACCAATTCGATTTAACAAAAAAGAAAGCCGTTAATAATTTATGGGGAAATATTCCATCACTTTTCTTTACAATTAACCAATAGACTGAAATTGATTTCTTTGAATTGTACATTTTTGGGTAGAATGAAAAATTCTAGTCATAACAAAAATTTCAAAGAAAAAAATCTAATTTTTAAAAATAATTATTTGATATTTATGAAAAAATATGTCTTTTAAATAACACAGAAGAAATTGTAAATACGCAAATTTTTAACTGGATTACTTAAAATAAAATGATAATTTTTAATTTTCACATTTTGTATTTTTCCTGTGAAAATTATCCAGGATATTCGAAAATTTACAGAACAAGGAAACTTCAATTTTAAAAATAAAATGGAAAAATCAGAAAAAACCAGATAATTTGATATAACTTGTCAAAGTAGACTAACAGTTTATTTCAGTGTCTGCCAAACTGTGTGCCACAGCACAGTAGTGTGCCTTAAAATATTTAGGATAATTTTAATTTACAATTGAAGATAAAGATAGGAAAACTACCATGTATAAGACAAAGTACGTGTGGATATGTTTGTATTTGAGGGCAAATATACAAATTGCTCGTTTGCGAGATTCTAGTTTCTATATATGTGCATTATATCTCAATAAAATAATTTTTTGTTATTACTACACTAAAGAATTTGTAAATTTTTGGTTATATTGATAAGTTATATTTAATTTTTCCGATATTTTTTATTTAGTGCCGCGAACGAAAAAAGTTTGGTATATACTGGTTTATTTAGTTAATAATAAATTAAATAATTAATTGAATAAGTTATAATCATTAACTGGGTTGACAGTAAATAATTTGAAAAAAAACAAAACAGATGATATGTGACCAAAAAACAAAATAATATTTTTATATAAATTATTTGTTTATATTGAATCCTACAATTGAATCCCAAATACTTTTTTATTTTCAAATTTGTCTTTAATTTAATTTTATTTTTTTACATTTGTTAAATTAAAAATAAAATATTTAAATAACAAATATGCATAAAAATAAATTGATGTAAACATTTTATCTTATAGATTAATTGAATAAATGAAAAAGTTAGTCCATTTTTAATCAGATATTTAACATTGTTTTCTTGAAATGTTTTACAGTTATTGATGATATCAAAGATATTGTGACGATTGTGCAATTTTAAAACAGTTCATCGGTAAGGCGGTTTTAGTTGTCACTTTTTATTTTTTTCATAGAACTTGTGTATTATAGTGAAAAATATTTATGTACGGAAATATTCGAATCAATAATGTAGAATGTTAACATTTTTCAATAAAATTCATTAAAGTAAATCGTAGTCGGACTCATTGTCAAAAAACAAAAATATACGCTTGACAATAGGCGTAACTGCAAATTTCGCATTAGTATAAAAAACAACGTCCAAAATCAAAACATATTTTTGTATATTTTCTGATTATATTTTTACTATTGATTTGAAAATTATTTACCACGCAAAAATTTAATCTGTTATACATACTTGTAGTGAAATTTTAAATGTTATTATTAAAAAAATTTTCTATTTTTAAGCCATTAACTATTTATTCTATCTCAAAATTTATGTAAATTTCCTGAAATTTAGAATTTATTTTAAAATTTGAAATAAAAATATTTGACCACTAAAATAATTTAAAATTATCTACATAATGTAACAATATTTATAAATAAAAAATGATTTAATTAACAATTATTACCTTTTTGATACACAAAAAGGACTTTAAATGTATTAAATGCGCAGACTATAAAGAAGATGAGAATAATTATTATTACGAGGTGATTTTTTAAAAATTTAAATATCAGTTTGTCTAATGGAAATTTCAATATTCTCGAATAAATATGGTAATATTATTTTACAGAAATATCAGAATAAATTTCCATACGATTTTGTATCAAAAATATATTGTTTTATATACAAAAAATAACTATTGAACATGAGTAGAAATTTCTGATTGTTTAAAGTCAATGGAATTTTGATTTTAAAATATTTTTAATATTTTGTAGAAATATTTCACAGAAAATTTCTAAATATTGTTTCAATCGACTATTTACATTATGGACATAATCAGAAAATTAATGGAATTGGTTGAAAATAATTTGAAAAAAATTTGATAAATTGAAAAATTGAAAAATATTAAAAAAAAAGAAATTTTGTTTACGTGATATACTTGAATAATGATTGACAAAGAAAATTTGAAAATCTGTAGAATAAACAGGAAAACACGTCTTTAGGTGATTAGTGAAATCATTTAAATTTTAAACAATAAAAATATAGAAATTGTTTATTTTCCCAATTGTATTGATTTTGTAAATAGAACACAGAGAATTTTAAAATTTAGTAAAAAATGTTACATTTTATTTTAAATTATTATAGAGATTATTATTAATATAAAAAATTCCGTTTAATATATCAATTGTTTTAATGCAAAGGTTTTCGGTGGCCAAAATTAAATTTTATGAAAATTTATATTTTAATATTTATAATAATAATAATAATAAAATTAAAGATAATTCACTAAAAATTGGAAAGACAAAGATTTTATTTTTCAATAATTCATCCGGGCTTCCTACAATATGTCGGAAATTAGAGTTGTCTCCAAAGGTAAATTTTAAAATTATTCTAAATTTTTTAATTAAAAAAATATCTCTTATCTTAAAGTATAGCTTTTTCTTATTTATTATTCGTTAAAAAAAGTTAACGAAAATTCTATTAATAACTTTCTGAGTAACAAATATTTTTATTTATTTTTTGAAATTTAAGTAGTCCAATTAAATTAATATCATTAATTTAATATATTTTTTAAAAATCAATTAAAATTGTTAAAATATCAATTTATGTGAAATTAAGCAATTCATTGAATTTTAAAAGAAACCCGAATCCTAAACATTAGCATTATATATATATATATATATATATATATATATATATATATATATATATATATATATATATATATATATATATATATATATATATATATATATATTCATCATAATTAAAACTTACAGAGAATTTGGAGTCTATCACAAACGCTTCCAAGCCCGAAAAGTGATCATAATAATGTTCAACATTAATTTGATTTTATGGAGAAAAAAAATAATTGAAAAAATCCACTTATGTATATCGAAAAGTTGATAATAAAGCTCAATGATTATCTAAAATAGAGTAGATTTTGATATGCATGTTGATAATGTGTATACTGATATGAATCACGCATTGAATACATCTGATTCAACAAATGTATACGAATGAAAATATAGGACGCTTGCACAAACAAGTTGTCTGCTTGTCAAAGTTTGTTTGTTTGTTTGTGTGTATGTGATTTCCACACAACCGATTCGCTGTTGAACTTGGATCCCGATAAAATAAAATTAACAAAAACTGAATTCTGTAATTGACAAAAACCACAAATCTAATTGTCATCATTCATCGAAGCATTTTATTTTTCCGACACAAAATTATATCCGACAATAATTTGATATTATTATTGAATTATAATTATCCACACACAATAATGTAATTCCAGAGATTCCTGGAAAGTATTTTTTTCCTTTCTTACAAGTGATAGAGAATAATGAGTTGTTTAAATTCATTTCCTCTCTCTAGTAAAACAACATCGACAGATCATTTACGATACACACACGCCAGGAAACATGCTGGGGATTTTTTTTTATTTATAATTTTTAATCAAGTTACACGAGAATGGAATAATATTTCTGATCTTTCTTTAAAACCGGAAAAGTATCATAACTTAGACAATATTGTATTTTCATCATTAACCCTTTTATACTTTAAATTATAAACGATTGAGGTCAGTTAGATTGTTTTTATTTTTAGTTCATAAATATTTTTTACACATTTTTTCAGTTAACTTTTTGATTAAAATTTATTAATTATATTTTATTGATATTTTTAGATTAAATCGTTATGCTATTTTATGGAATCAAAAATTACTGTTGAAAAAAAGCAAATAAAAAACCTCATTAAATTGTAAAATTTAAAAGCTTATTCAGCAAGGAATTAAAAATTATTTCATTAAACAATGTAGATTAATGTTTTTTAAATTTATTGTAATAAAATAAACAGACTAACTTTTTGATTGAAAATATATTTTTCTTCAAATTGAAGACCTCAATCATTAAACTTTGTATAGATTCAGTGCTGTTTAAGGCTTTGTTGACATATTTAAACAAAAAAGGTCAGACAGTAAATTAAAGTCGAATTAATTTAAATCAAAATTATTAATTTTATTTATTATTTTAACTATTTCAATTTAACTTTTATAGAATTTTTAGTTTATTCTGACTTTTTGTTATTTTAAAATTATTCAAAATTTTAAACTTTTATTGCCTGCATAAAATAATTTTTTATTTTAAAGATACGAGTTTTTATTTTTATTTTAATGAATAAATATTAAAATTTTCAAATGAAAAAAATTTATCGAAATTAATCGAATTTTTGTTACACAAGTGAGTAAAGCAGCCATGGACGCATAAACACAACCCACTGAATATAAATGATTAAAGTGTAGTTTAAAGAAAATAGTCATAGCATTAAAACGTCTGAAACAATTTGGTAATTTTGAATAAAAATGTTCCAGTAAATCCAACATTTTTGGTGGATTATGATATTAACTTACCCTTGGCAATCCAATTGTACACAGAATCTTTATTCATATATGCAAATTCTACACTAAATATTGAACAACCAATGCGAATTCGAACTTAACGACGTTGGTACTGACATCAATGACTAAAGCTTAACGCAAAAGTAGACATTGTCCGAGGATAAGAAGCGTTTTACTTCACAGGATCACTGGCTAATAATATACTTCCCAAGATTTATTATAAACTCAGTTACGAATGAAACATTCTTACAAGGTTAAATTTCAAGCTACATCAATTTCATCTATTTAACAAAACCAGGCTTGTTATGCAAAAATAACGAAACACAGTTAAAATATATTTGATAACTAAATTTTTGAACAAGATGAAATCAGTTTCTTTGAAAGATAATACAATCTAATATTTCAACATAGTTCAATTGTTCCATTGAACAAACTTAGACGTTTTGAGTTCACTGAATATGTTTCCGGTATGAGGGTTATTTGTTAAAATGAGCCTGAAACACTACACTATTATACTGACCAGTATAGACGAATGTATACATTAATGTATACATAATTCAGTTATAAAAATTAGGTCTTTCTGAAATGTTGAGGTCTGTAAATTAAAATTAAAATTTAAATAAAATTTAGGATAATAATTCAAATAGAAAGTAAGCGAAGAAAAAAGACAAATAAAAGCGGGATCACGCACAGAATCAATAGTAAAGGAAAGTGTGATGGAAACAGTATTAGAAAATGCCAAAAGCAATTACGAAAGGCAAGAATCCGGAAATCCGAGAAAAATCAATAAATGGAAAAATCATCGAAATCGAATGGGAAAAACGGGACAGGTAGAGATTAGCTAATGGTCAACAAGATGATGGTTAGGGATTTATCAGAAAATGGTTAGGAAGAGTCGAAAAACATTCAAATGTAGGAAAACAGAAAACGTTAATTAATTAATTAATTGGCTAATGGAAAACCCGAGCTAATGGGAAACCCGAGCCAATGGAGAACCCGAGAGATAAAGGAAACCCGAGCTGGGTAAACAAGAAGAAAAGCAAACAGAAGGAAGATTTGGGCCCATTAGCTTGACACAGTGATTAATTGGAAAAGAGCAAGGAGAAGATAGCGCGTGTAGGAAGACTGGAAGAGCCATTAATTATCTGGATTCGTTGGACCATTATGGATGACAACCGAAGCAAATACGTAGGAGCAAATGTCAAATGAAAGATTGGCTCGGTAATAACCATTTGTCATCCTGATTTCGAGGAGTATATAAGGAAAGGGAAAATCAGAGGAAATCGGCATTTTGCCTCAGCTAAGGTTTGAAGAATCAGAGCGTAGGACAAGGCGGAAACGAATTAGGGAAAGTAGGGAAAAGAAGAAATAGAATTAGGAATAAGGAAAGGTGGAAAGGAATCAAATCAAACAGAAATCGAGGAAAACGTGGGTCAAGAGAATCCAAAGGAATAAAAGGTGAATATTATTTGTTTGCAAAGCATCAACGCCGAGCGGAGAATCGTATAAAACTTTGATTAGTAATTGTAAAGTGGTGATAATAAATTGTGAACCTGTTGTTTCAATATACGTTGGGTCGTTCATTGTTTTAATTTAAAGAACACTAGGAGTCAGAGAGAACCGACTTGAATTAATCTAAAACCCAACAGAAATATAATTACCATTTTCATTCATCTCACAATGCCTATAAGCTAAATTCTTTTATGTTAATATCATTTTGTTTTTTCGGTATTTTCTCTCTTCTCGATTTTCTCATTTAATCTTATCTTTTCTTCATATTTCTGATTCTAATGTTTATTCTTATAACAACCGTTATATAGGCCGTCTAACTATCTACCTCTGTTAATTTTGTTGATGGACCCCATCTTCCATTAACAATAGATAAATTAACATTATCTCTGGCCGGTCAATCTAAACCACAATTTTTCTTACAGACTGTAGAATTTTATTAACGAGACCTTCAAAATAACATTTTTTTATTATCTGCCTTTGTGTTTATTACAACTTTGTACCGATTAATTTGTGCGTCATCTGTTTTCTTTGAAATTAATTCATATTTTTATAAATCTTTGGTTATTTTCATTTCATTTCTTTAATTTTTCCTATTTTCCATTGACAGATAATATATTTCTTTTGACTTTTGTTCATTTTTATCTATTTTAGACAACCTTGACTATTGTAAAAATAAGTTTCAGGTATACTAAATTTTTCCCATTGGTACGTTAAGCCAAACTGAGTCCCATAAAAATATTTTGAGATGATCTGAGTGATATGCCGACTAGATATGCATATATGTATGTATACAGTA
>CAUHTR010007429.1:82606-121862 GCA_959609185.1 Schmidtea polychroa | reverse complement strand
GGTAATGTAGCTGAATTGACAGCTGAATTACCACTTCAACAGCATGACATTAAGTTATGGGATATTCCAGAAAGACAAGACAAGTATACAAATCAGATTTATTGCTTATTATATTTTTCCTTTTAAAAATTTATGTATATTATTTTATTCCTGTAGAAATATTAAAAAATATTGGTTTATTATCCCCTTTGGCGTTTTCAGTTGTGATGAAATATATATTTGTATTTGATTATATTATGTTAAAAGGATTAAGCTATATTTTAATTACATTTATAATGATTGACAAATACCAAATTTTAAATTTTCTTACATTCAGTGTTCACTTAGTTTGTTAAATTTTAAGGGAAATTTAATTAAAATTTAAATTAAATTATCAAAAGGCTTTAAAATCACTTTGAAAGTATTATTCTAATTACAGATGCTTGATTATTAAATTACCTCCATCCAGCAATACTGCAATGCGAAGCTATGTTTTGGGAACATTGAGAAATAGGAAAATTAAAGGATTTTTTCCACAAGTGTACGAAATGATCATTTCAGATACACCAGAACTATCAAAAGTTATGGTTCCAAAAACAATTCAAACAACTGAATCGTAGAAGATGTTTATTAAAAGAAATGATGTTAATCTTTATTTAGATCTGAATCACTAATGGCAAATTTTTTGTTTCTACATAACATACCCTCGAAATTAAATGTTAAAAGTTTAGTGGATTCAACAAAAATCGACAACATTAAAGGATGTCGAGTGTTCTTTCTTGAAACAATAAATAAATTAAAGTAAGGACAATATTTATAAAACTATTGAATTAAATATGAATTGATGTAATTGCAAATAACAATTTAAATTTCTTTCATGAATAAAATCTTATTTTTAATTTTTAATGTAAAGGAAAATTGAAAAAATATTATTAAAATTGTCTGTTAATTATTTAGGATGGGATTTATTTATATCCCAAAGACATTGCCATACAATAAATTTATCGGACTGTTCGAAAAGCTAAGAAAAAACGAATATATACAGGACGATGGTACCAGTTCGAGGATAGATTTAGATGAAGTTTGGTTTCAACCTGCCGATGCTGATCCTCCAATTTTGACAGATGAAGAACAGAGATCACTCGTTCCACCGGAATTTGTATTGATGAATTACTTATACTTACACAATATTCCACCAAATTTCGTAGCATCTCAATTGTTGATGGGATCTCCATTTGCAGTGAAGTTATATGTATTCACAGTTAATGATCTGTCTACTCAGTAAGTAATTGATAAATGACAGACTGTTTGACGAAGGAATTCTAGGATTGGGTTTGTCGTGTTGCGAGGACTGTCACCAGAAAACTGTCAAATGCTCATTGAGCATTTCCGAAACCTTGTCATTGGGGGTTTGCCAATTTTGGTCGATGAGATTTATTTGAAATGCTATAATTTGGCTGACATTGAGACTCGTGATGCAGAATATATTCCTCGACTCCAGTCTACTCGTGTCTATAATAAGCGATGTATTGAGAATTCAACGAATGGTACTGTCGAATCAACTAAAAGAAGAATCTCTAAAATTAAGCTGTCAAAGTAATAATGATTGCTTGGTGTAGAAAGAGTATTTATTGCAATTTCCAGATCTCCTCCAGAAGGATGGCCTTTAATGAAATCTGAATTTATTTGCTTATCAAATTTACCGAACTCAATGAATAGATCAGTAATTTTATTCAATATTGGAGTGGCGGTTGGCGGCTGTGTATTGACCACATGCTCTGATGGCAAGCCGTACGCATTTGTCTACCTGCCCGACTGTGACCCAACTCTGTGGGAGAATGTCATCAGTAAATTAGCATCGAAAAACATTCAAGGCAATTTCATGGATATTCACGAGATCTACTTGCAATCGAATGATGACTGCATGGCAATTATTGGCAATGAGGTAGATTGTAGATTCGCTGTCATTCATATCTTCATTTATGTGTAGTATCGACCTAGTCCATTTATATTCATATACAATTTCCCATCTACTCCCGTTGAGGACGAGCGATCATTATTGTACCATGAGTTGATATTCGATATTGCGTTCATGGATACCGATAACGGTGGCAGGTAAGCATTTGGATTCCTTTTCATGAGCTGTTTCGTTGACCATATTTTATACTTTCCTCTTCCACTTTTTGATATTTCATCATCCCAGCAATTTTTTGGATACTGAAATGGGGCAAATGTTTATTTTATTTAGATGATATTGCAGAATTATGATAAAAGTATGAAAATGTTTCATCAAGTATTCTGACATCCGCCCAATTTAAAGTTTCCAATGATTGAATGTTGCTCTCCTGTTGAATGTAATACAATTGATATCTATTAATTCCGAGCATTTTGATTCGTATTAGTTACGAAATGTCTTTCTGTGATACTTGTTGCATTTCTTTTGAACCCTGCGATCTGTCTAATCTGGGTCTTTACAGCGCAATCTTTTCCTCCTTTTACTGAGATCAAATTTGTCTCAAATACGTCTTTGAGAAATTGCATCGCGCAGTCATGGTCACGCTAGAATGCATTGACGGCTTCATTATTTTACGGGTACCCTTGTAATGTGTGATTCAAACTTTCTAGTTCTCCTTTATGGCTTTTATCGCTAATTTTTTCAAATCTGGTCTTCCTTTCATCTTTCTAGGTTTTTTTGACATTAAAGATCTCGGATTCATATTTTATTTATTTGTACACAATGATCAGTCCGAGTCAATCAGTGCGTAGTTATTATTATTAATTTAGTAAATTCAATCTCAAATTGCCTCAAAATGCTTTTTTTCGACCTTACAAGAGTTCCGTACGCCATGAATGTTTTCTAATCTTTATAGTTGCCGGTTGCTCAGTGGTTGTCAACTGTTTTTATTTCTATAAGTTATTAATTCCTCATATCTTGTTACCTAGCAAAATTGAACTCCTGATTCATGCGATTCAGTGCCTACAATTGGTGCATTTACCGTTACCAAATGAGGAGGTTAGAGTATCCAATTATTTCTTCACCCACTTGTAATTTGTCTAGCCTAGAATTGTAGCACTCCTTTAATGAAGCTTACATAGTTCTCATGAATTTGTTTGATATGCACCATTTTTACGCTATTCCTAATTCTCCTAGCGTCTCGTTGAGTGGCACTTAAAGAAATTTTGTCTCGGCATGTAAGGCTAATAGTAAAATGAAGAGGAACCGGCCGATCTCAATTGATTGAGGTAGTATTAGAATCAGAATAATTATATTGCACAGTAAAACATGAGTGGTGTTGTATCATCGATACAGAACATTGAGTCTACTGCACTGTCACATATTCCTTCAATATATGCGGATATCTTTGGGTATCATTTGTTGCACAAAATTGATTGACAACTGACAGAATTAAATGCCTTTCTCATATCCATAAATGTAATGGACTACTCGGATTGACCATATATTATTGATTCTTGGAGTGGAATGTTTTCCAGTGTTGTGCCAAATTGTTTGAGGTATTTTTGTGCATCTGAGATCGCACACCGATTTAGTCCTGCTCCTATGAGGCGCTCTAGCAATGACTGAGCTAATTGTTATTGATCCAATGTCTCCTTGACCAACTGAAAAATCAACATATGACTGATATTGATTGATGAATTTGCATAGCTATCAAGTTGGTGACATTGTTACTTGAGTGGAACGTGAATTCTTTTGCTATATCCAATTCTTTCTCTGATCATTTGTTTTTTGTTGTTATGACTCATCAATTCGCTGATACATTTTATGAACTTGATCTCGAACATTCATTAGAGGCTGTATTATCCATGATCTATGAAGCTCATTCACTTTCTCTCCATTTGCCATATTTTACTCTCCTGTCAGTTTTGTATGAATTCTTGAAGCTGTCATTTTATTCTTTTCGTCATTGCTTTCTATTTGAGTTTTTGTATTTAATTACGGAACTGATTATTCAATTGATGGATTACTGAATGATATTTAATGGGAATTTATTTCTAGATGCGGCATAGCTACATTGTACAGCGGTACTGAAGAGGGACAAATTGTTGACTGTTTAAATCACATTCGAACCATAAAAATTCAAGGAAAACCTTTATTTGGTGAAATAATGTGGTTTGCTGATGTCAAGGTCGATGTTGATCAACCTCCCGAGAAAAAAGTCCGTTGCTTAATGGAATAAAAAATTGTTATTTATTGTAAATGATGTTTTCGTTCTGATTTGTTAATATTTCCATTAGAAAGTAAATGTATTTAATATTTATTGTTTTGCTTGATATTGTCAGTTCATTTATTATTTTATCGTATTGGAAAATGTGTTTAAGCGAGATATAAATTTATTGAAAATTGTTTTTATTTGTTTGTTTTTGCAAAAACCAATAACATGTGAGCCATAGTCATTGAATAATTTATGAAACCTTGTGCCTCTTACCAATTATTTAAAGCAGCATCATTGATAAATTAGATTATAATGCTTTTTATATTTTTCTCAATTATTTTTTGCAAATATAAATCAATGGATTATTTTTCTCACATTTGATGTTTACCTTCAATTTTCGTAAATAATCTGTTATCGTTGAAATGTTTTTAAAGACGTTCTTGAAAACCTTCAATTTTAACTATTATATTGAAGATTTCTTTAAACTAATTCAAATTATTTAGCATATAAAACAATATATGCATGATATAGTAAATCGGAAACGTTTTTTGGGAACTTTTGTATTTTGTGCAAGAAAATTAGTTGGCTGACTTTTAGAGTCAAATGTTTCAAGTGATGTCAGAATACTGATAAAGTTTATATATTATTCAATTCATTTTGATAAAAAAAAATTTAATACAAAGAAATTTTAAGCTATTTTTGTAGCTCTGTTGCCAATTCCTCTATCATTCCATTATAAACAATTGTTCGGGTTTTTTCTTTCTTCTAACGCTTTGAAAATTTTTTGAAATTCAAATTTTTTATACCGCAGTAGGATATGGAAAATTTTATTATTTAATAATTGTAGTTTTATATAAATTTTATTTTATAAAAATGTATTTTTATAATGCTATATTCAACCTTCATATTTGTCTTTTATCTCAGGTAGTTTCCATTCAAAATTAATTAACATTATAGTTGGGTCCACAGCCCCCTACTATTATGCATGTCTATGACCGCTTACATGTCTATGATCCTACTAAAGGTCCTACTGACTTCATGGTTCAGGCCAAGGAGGTAGTGGGTTAATTATTCCTGAAGTTGCCAACATATTTCTGGCTGTGTTGGCTTAAAGAAATCAATAACTTGGTTCGACATTGTAGTCCCTTTTGCTACAGCTTCGACCGCACACTTATCGTAGTGAGTCCAGTGTGGAAAATTTTAGTTAATGCGGCCTTTATATCTAGTTATAATATATTCAAAATTACAAATCCCAATACAAATCCCATTTAAATTTTTGTTTTTTGTTTATTGTCTTTTTTTTTTATCATTTTTTAATTCCTTCTTTTCTGTTTTTTTTATTTTCTGTGTTTTGTTTTTTGTTATTTTGCAGTTTTGTATTTTTTTATTTTTTCTATTCTTTTTTCCCTTTTATTTTTTGTGTTTTTCTTTTCCATTTTTGTTTTTTTGTATTTTTTTCTTTTCTTCTTTCTTTTTTTTAATTTTTTATCATTTTATTTATAATTATATTTTTCTTTTTTTTGTTCTTTGATTTTTATTTTTTTTCAAAAATCTAACGGCAAGTCAAGATGCAAATTTTTAAACCAACTTTACTGTTATATATGATGGGATTAAATTTTTTTTACTTTTTAGATTTTTTGTTTTATTTCATTTTTTTACTAGCTGAACCAAAGCCTTTTATTTCTGCCCTTTTGGTTACAGATACCTTTTACAGTAATTTATGGTAAGATATTTTCAGAAGCGATTACTTCTGAGAATTTAAAGTAAATAAGTATATTGAAGCAATAATTTTAAATAGGTAAGATAATTTTTAAGATATTTTAAAGTAAATAAAATAAGATTTTATTAAGAAAACTTTGCACCTGCGAATTTTAAAAGTAATATAATGAAATTTTTAATGTAAATTTCAATGAAATAATAATAATTACAGCTACCAGATCTGTACAACTATAAATACAAACAACTAACAACTAGTTAAAAAAATTTGAAAAATCAAAAATAAAAATACATTTATTATCTAATGGAAATATTAACATATCGGAACGAAAACATCATTTACAATAAATAACAATTTTTTTTATTCCATTAAGCAACGGACTTTTTTCTCGGGAGGTTGATCAACATCGACCTTGACATCAGCAAACCACATTATTTCACCAAATAAAGGTTTTCCTTGAATTTTTATGGTTCGAATGTGATTTAAACAGTCAACAATTTGTCCCTCTTCAGTACCGCTGTACAATGTAGCTATGCCGCATCTAGAAATAAATTCCCATTAAATATCATTCAGTAATCCATCAATTGTGTAATCTACAAATCATTGTATACACGATTGAATTCAATCGTTTTAATAAAATTGGCAATATCAGGATTGAGAAATCTGCAACTAATTGCTACGTTCTCTCTAGTTACTTATATCCAACTTCTTTTGATTTCCACATGCAGAAACGACAGAATTCGAGAACAAAATATCCATTAGGTTTAGAAATCGAAAGAAAATCGAGACACGAGGAAATCAAAACCGCTAAATCAATGTTTCCCAAATTTGGTGATAGTAGTCGCGGTAGCATCAAGAGAAAACCGAAGATTTAGACAAACTGTTCACACATGCTTCATGTGATGTAATACAGTTAAAGTATTATGTGATTACTTTACTTTCCAACCAAAGATTAGTTGTATTCACTAACTAATCTGCAACCAAGTCTTAACAAGCAAGTGCAATTTTATGCTTTAAAGATCCTACTATAAATATGCGACTCCTGTGAGATCAAATAGATATTGTTTGTGAACTGTGTGAAAGCAATTAATAATATTGCAAGATGATAAGTGTTTGTAAGTATTTTTATAGATTTTTTTACAGAGTCTTACAACTAACTTCTAGTGCTAGACTTATTTGTATTTTTTTACTGTCTTAAAAATTTCATTGTTTTGTCACTGCATTTCTTACAGATATTATATCTGTACCTAAGAAAAAAATACAACCATCATTGGCAAAGCTCTCTTCAATAACATCCAAACAATATGACGATTGGATGCGAGCTTCATACAATATTTCGTTTTGCTAAATTGGGAAAATCTTATATTGAGAAAACCTAATTCTATTGGCTATATTTGAGATTTATCGAACTTTGATAAACAAGCCTGTGTCTGATATATTCAAGTTTAATGAGTTATCTTTGCAAGGAAATGAGGCCTACCTGCGATTCATAAGAAAATATTTGCGAAGAATTAATTATTGTACATTTTAGAGTCAAATTTATAGTTATGGTTATTATTTATTAAAAAATAAATAAAGGAATATTAACAGTCTAAAAGGATATATTATGCATTGGACGAGTATTTCAGGAAAAGAAATTCCCATAGGTAAAATCTTATCGGCTGAAAATGATAGAGAGCTACGGGTATTTTCTTGATTATTGTTGGGTTATTATTTATAAAGGCCAGTACTGGTTCTGACTCCTTTAGCGATAAAAGCCATAAAGGAGAACTAGAAAGTTTGAATCACACATTACAAGGGTACCCGTAAAATAATGAAGCCGTCAATGCATTCTAGCGTGACCATGACTGCGCGATGCAATTTCTCAAAGACGTATTTGAGACAAATTTGATCTCAGTAAAAGGAGGAAAAGATTGCGCTGTAAAGACCCAGATTAGACAGATCGCAGGGTTCAAAAGAAATGCAACAAGTATCACAGAAAGACATTTCGTAACTAATACGAATCAAAATGCTCGGAATTAATAGATATCAATTGTATTACATTCAACAGGAGAGCAACATTCAATCATTGGAAACTTTAAACTGGGCGGATGTCAGAATACTTGATGAAACATTTTCATACTTTTATCATAATTCTGCAATATCATCTAAATAAAATAAACATTTGCCCCATTTCAGTATCCAAAAAATTGCTGGGATGATGAAATATCAAAAAGTGGAAGAGGAAAGTATAAAATATGGTCAACGAAACAGCTCATGAAAAGGAATCCAAATGCTTACCTGCCACCGTTATCGGTATCCATGAACGCAATATCGAATATCAACTCATGGTACAATAATGATCGCTCGTCCTCAACGGGAGTAGATGGGAAATTGTATATGAATATAAATGGACTAGGTCGATACTACACATAAATGAAGATATGAATGACAGCGAATCTACAATCTACCTCATTGCCAATAATTGCCATGCAGTCATCATTCGATTGCAAGTAGATCTCGTGAATATCCATGAAATTGCCTTGAATGTTTTTCGATGCTAATTTACTGATGACATTCTCCCACAGAGTTGGGTCACAGTCGGGCAGGTAGACAAATGCGTACGGCTTGCCATCAGAGCATGTGGTCAATACACAGCCGCCAACCGCCACTCCAATATTGAATAAAATTGCTGATCTATTCATTGAGTTCGGTAAATTTGATAAGCAAATAAATTCAGATTTCATTAAAGGCCATCCTTCTGGAGGAGATCTGGAAATTGCAATAAATACTCTTTCTACACCAAACAATCATTATTACTTTGACAGCTTAATTTTAGAGATTCTTCTTTTAGTTGATTCGACAGTACCATTCGTTGAATTCTCAATACATCGCTTATTATAGACACGAGTAGACTGGAGTCGAGGAATATATTCTGCATCACGAGTCTCAATGTCAGCCAAATTATAGCATTTCAAATAAATCTCATCGACCAAAATTGGCAACCCCCAATGACAAGGTTTCGGAAATGCTCAATGAGCATTTGACAGTTTTCTGGTGACAGTCCTCGCAACACGACAAACCCAATCCTAGAATTCCTTCGTCAAACAGTCTGTCATTTATCAATTACTTACTGAGTAGACAGATCATTAACTGTGAATACATATAACTTCACTGCAAATGGAGATCCCATCAACAATTGAGATGCTACGAAATTTGGTGGAATATTGTGTAAGTATAAGTAATTCATCAATACAAATTCCGGTGGAACGAGTGATCTCTGTTCTTCATCTGTCAAAATTGGAGGATCAGCATCGGCAGGTTGAAACCAAACTTCATCTAAATCTATCCTCGAACTGGTACCATCGTCCTGTATATATTCGTTTTTTCTTAGCTTTTCGAACAGTCCGATAAATTTATTGTATGGCAATGTCTTTGGGATATAAATAAATCCCATCCTAAATAATTAACAGACAATTTTAATAATATTTTTTCAATTTTCCTTTACATTAAAAATTAAAAATAAGATTTTATTCATGAAAGAAATTTAAATTATTATTTGCAATTACATCAATTCATATTTAATTCAATAGTTTTATAAATATTGTCCTTACTTTAATTTATTTATTGTTTCAAGAAAGAACACTCGACATCCTTTAATGTTGTCGATTTTTGTTGAATCCACTAAACTTTTAACATTTAATTTCGAGGGTATGTTATGTAGAAACAAAAAATTTGCCATTAGTGATTCAGATCTAAATAAAGATTAACATCATTTCTTTTAATAAACATCTTCTACGATTCAGTTGTTTGAATTGTTTTTGGAACCATAACTTTTGATAGTTCTATTGTACTTGAAATAATCATTTCGTATACTCGTGGAAAGTACCCATTAATTTTCCTATTTCTCAAAGTTCCCAAAACATAGCTTCGCATTGCAGTACTGCTGGATAAAGGTAACTTAATAACCAAGCATCTGTAAAAGATAATAAAATTTAATTTGAATTTGAATCTAAAATTCGAAAAGTAATATTTTTATTTTTAAGCCTAAAATTTTCTTCAAATAGACAATAAATCGACTAAGATTTATCGCATGATATTTTAATTATCAAATGTAATTAAAATATCAATTTATAAATTTAATGTAAATATATATTAACTACTATTAAATTTAGATAAATATTAACTACAACTGTAAACGTCAGAGAGGATAATAAACCAATAATTTTTATATCTACAGTATTAAAATATAAATAATTTTTCAAAGGAAAAGTATAATAAGCAATAAATCTGATTTGTATACTTGTCTTGTCTTTCTGGAATATCCCATAACTTAATGTCATGCTGTTGAAGTGGTAAATCAGCTGTCAATTCAGCTACATTACCTTCCTTATGAAAATTCTCCACAAATATATACGAAAGTATAGAAGCTCCATCAGGAATCTAGTAATATTTTATAATAGCGATAAATAAATATAGTATACAATAGATTATAAATAATAGATAGAAACCCGTTGATTTAGAATTTATAAATTACCATTGTTGTAATGAAAACATTCGGAGGAGGAAACCAAACATATGAAACCGAGAGACATTTATTATCATCAAAAACTTTGCTCCTCAGTCTTTGTACTCCATTGTAAAATAGCTGAATAGATGATAAAGGATTATAAATCAGAGCGTCGCGAACTCCACTGAAAGAATTTTCTAAGTACAACATCCGTGACCATTTATTTTCTAATTCGTGCAATAAAAGCACAGGCTTCATGGAACTTGGAATATTTGATACATATAATAGGTCAGTGTTCATTGTTTATAAAAGTAGAATGTTAGTTATTAAAACACTGATTAAAAATTAAATAGTTGAAAACATTTTATTTATAAATAATAAGACTTTGAATTTATTATACATGAAATTTATATGTAAAATTCTAATTCTCATAATGGTAATTCAAAAATTAAAATGAAAAACTATCTTACAAAATTATTATTACATATCAATAAAAACTACTATATAAAGTAAAGGAATAGTTTGTCTAATTGATGGTTTAGAGAGCACAATAAGAGTTGATTAATATATGTATGTCTGATATTAAAATTATTAATGATTATTGGAAATAATATGTGAAACTCTGTTAATAAGATCACTGGATCCGTAAATAATGTGCAGAATGTTGTGTATACTTGTGTTTTTGAATATTCTAGGTGATAAATTGCGCATATGTAACTTATCACTATTTAAAAAAATACAGTGATATAAAAAACGATATTTCAAAAATTTTTATTAAGTTTCAATAAATTATTCTTTTTTGGGTTTTAGTTGATCACTAGAGACAAAAAGTATTAGTGTTGAAGTTTGAATAGCTTAAAGTTGTTAAAATAGTAGCAATAATCTGTTGAACTAGAATATAGTATTGAGGAGGCGGAATATTGAAATTACAATTGTTCCTTTTAATATACCTTTTAACTATGAACATATTATAAATTTTACTATTTAAAATTTTCATGTCGATTTTTTAAATCTATTTCTAAATAAAATTGTGTTTTTTTATGCCCCGTCTTTTTTCAGTTTCTGGAACCTACCTTACTTTATATCCATTTAGTCTCCATTTACGCAGATTTTTATTTTCTGGAACCTATCTATCATTTTTGTATGAAGTCATTTTTTTACGCGGTTTCAATTTGCGCGTTAGTTTCTTGGAACTTATCTACCGCGTAAATCGAGAGATTGGTGTCTCTATTTAGAAATAAGTTAAATATGGTAATTTATAAAATATAATAATATATATTTAATAATAATTATTTACAAAAAATAAGTATAATTAAGTGCAGTTGTTAGTGGAGTATTGATTTTAAAGCTTGTCGATATGTTTCTAACAGCTCTCGAGAAACAGCAGCATAGTTCTCCCATCAAGATTTAATGGCCAAGTTTATGACGAGCTTATTGGAATCTTCAAATTTCGACAATAAAATGCTTCAAAAGACATTGGTTAAATAAATAATCAGTTTTTGATGTTCTACGTTCCATTATTGTGGAGCAGTGAAGATAACGGAAGACCTTTCAAGAAAATGCAAAAATGACAAATACCTCAGATTTGTAAATACAAATTTAGACTTATAAACATTGTAATTAATAAAGGTTTGAATTTTTGACTAATGTTTTAAGCGTGTTGCGCGACATTTTTGAATATTTATCACGAAAAAGTCATATTTGCTATTTTTATATAAAAGTTTACCTTATGCTGCCATACTTCTCTTTTAAAAGTCATAACCCTAGTACATACGTCTTATTTATTCATATAATGTATTTATATCTAATACCTACACGCCAGAAAGTTTAACTTTGGAGTCAGATAAAACAGTTTCTTTGTTAAAATCAATTATTTAAGTTCAATATATCGATCCTAGCACTAGGAGTCAGAATCAGTACTGACTTTAATAAATAATAACCCAATAATATGCAAGAAAATTCCTGCAGAGCCTTATCAGCAGCTAATAAGATATTACTAAGTGGGATATCTTTTTCTTTAAAAACTCGTCCAATGCATGATATGCATAATTTATTATTATTACTATTAATGGTAAGACTTAGTATCTCTACTATCGCTATTACTGTTAATTTTAAAACCATCAAACTAAACCAATTTTATCCAATCATTATGTGACCCTACAGACCTCACGTAACTTAATTGACACAAATAATTAAAATTAACCAATTAAATTTTCTCATGACAAATATATCTTTCAAATAAAATAATTTTTAATTTAAGAATTATAGATAAAAAAAATATCACAGAAATAGAAATAGCCAAAACAATAAACGGTATATTTACAATAAATAATAGAAATGCAACCATACAGATAAACGTCAAAATAAAACTTAAAACAATTCGATAAATGACTACACGACACCACGTACTTTCTTCTGTGGAGGTTGACTAACATCAACATGAACATTTGCCATCCAAAACCGTTCACAATATAAAGGTTTTTTATTTATTTTAATCGATCTAATATAATTGAGGCAATCGTTAACTTGAAGTTCATCCGTGCCACTGTAAAGCACTGCAATTGCACACCTACAAAAATACAAAGACATTTTCAAAAATAATTACTAATTTAAAAATGATCATATTTATGTTGCTTTCTATTATTTTTCCTTGTATCATTAATTTCTAAAATACAGCAACACAGCTATAATTTTTCATGTCCTTACAAGAACAGTGGGCTGACTTTAAATCTATAATCTGTTTCACTACAGCATATCACTTTCTTGTAATGATACATCTATATCAATTGCAATAAAATGAAGGTTTTCACAATATAAAATACTTGTGAAAAATTAAAATATTAAAGTATTGCAGATTCTGAAAACATTATATATAAATTATGTCGAGACAGTGAAGAAATCATCCGAATTTATTATGTTATGTTTATGATTTAATTACACCAAGGCTCAACTTCGTAGGATTTTCACTGATATGGAGAAAATTTATCAACTCTACTTCGGTTGTCCACTGACTTTTCAAGATATGCCAAGGGTACACAATGTTTCTCGTAATGCTTTTTCAAATTGATTTTGGGACTGTTTAAATCAAAGAGACCCCATGTCGTTTGCAATAACAATGATCTGGCGAGATATCTCAGATGACTGTGTTGGGCAGAAACTGAGATTTGTTAGTTATTCAACAAAGAAAAATACACAAGTCCAAAATATCCACTAAATTACGAAAAGTTTTTTAAAAAGCAGAAAAAGCACGAATAAAACACAGGAAAACGAGTTTAAGGTAAAAATGCTGTTTAATAAATAACTTAACCCACTGGGAACCAGAAGTGTTTAACGAACACAATTTAAAATATGGAGCTTACCTGTTTGTATGGAACACTCAAATAAAACTATTTTATGTACTCAATGTACAACGCAATAATTTAAATAAAAAGAAATTAAATCAAAAATAAATAAAAACTCTTTCCCTACTGCTATATATATATATATAATTCCACTGGACACTACCGGCCTATAGCATTAATTTTTTCTGGTCTTTTAAGGGTTAAGAAAAATTAAGTTAATCTATTTAAATAAGAATTTACAACAAATCAAAATGTCAATTGTTAACATAGGTTGTTAGTGAAACATAATGGCAGGCTACCGTAAGTTAGTGGACACCAGCAAGAGTTATATCTAAGTATTTAAGGAAGCACTGAACATAGTACAACTAAGGAAAACTTCAATAGAAACTAACTTACAACTAGGACAGAAATCCACTCAAGAAATTCAAATTCAACGAGGACTAAAGCTCAACCAACTATGCGGAACTTGGAAATCACCCAATCAAAGGAAACTGTCACAGAACACAGCAAAACGGAACCTGAGAAGCAACAGACGATTTAGAACAAACAATTTGTGACTCACAAAACCGTTGAAACTTGGAACGAGTTTAACTTAGGAGAAACAACTAGGTGAAAATTAGTTTCTTATAATGTTATTTTTATCTGTTTTATATTAACAAAATTCTCAAATTTTGATTCAAATGATTTTTGGAATATTAGTCGTACGTAGTTATAGAATCCAATATCTAATTGTTTTCTAATTCTAATTATGTTGATATTGTTATGCGAATATCTGAACATTACAGCAACTCTTATGTACATTCAGAAATAACTGTAATGATTTCCCGCATGTTTAATTATTATAGAACCTGTTTTGTAGACAATTTACATGTTTGTCATGATTTCATTAGGTGTCTATGCAATTCTAGTAGGATGATTTTTCTCATCAAAAAGCTCTTAGAAACCTTTAAAATATTGTATTATATATGATTAAGGATTTTTATCTCGACAAACAAATGACAATGAAATATTTTTTAGTCATATGATTTAGGTACTTTTGAATCTATTAATGTTATTATGATATTAAAGAATCTTCAATTAATTTCAGAAAAATGAAAATGTTTCATACAATCGATCGGATCCGATTGTGATGGCTAAGAGGAATGGTATTAGTGGGACTTCATTCCCCAATTTGTTCTACATCCAAGCTAGAGACAATCAAGTAATAAATAGCACAGGAGCACATATTTCATCATTAACAGTGGGAGAAGTCAATAATATATACAGAAGATATTGATCTATGCAGCTTGTGATTTTGGAGACAAGAGCGAACGAATGGAATACAAAACGTGACAAGCGAAATAAAAGACGGTATCAAGATAATAACAAAGCTTATAAGCGGAAATTATATTCGCAGCATTTCTAACAAACCACAACAATCAACTGTTGCACATGATTAATTGTACAGTGTGAAACAACCAAAGGTCCATATTTTATTTTTTAAACCCTACCAAAGTAAGAAACTGATACAAACAAAACAATTGATTTATAACAATATAGTGTAGCAGTTATATTTACGCAGTTAAAACTTTTCTATGTGCTTTCCTTCTCAATCTAACAGCTGGTTTAGTCGATCTTCATGATTTGTGAATACATCATTTAATATTTGAGGTATTACGAACATAAAGACATCTCTGATAATTTTCTGTAGAGCTGTAATTTCGGCTAACTGCGTAGCATAAACTTTGCTTTTAACGAATTCCCATAGGAAATTATCACATCTAATGAATGAGGAGGCTATGGAGATTCACGCCCTATCCACAAATGAGTAGTACAAAGTGTATTATAATTTTGCACGTCGCACGTGGAGAAGATTTTATTTATTTGATTTTTTATTTAAAAAAAACTATATACAGGTAACCCTCGATTAACACGGTACTTGAATAACACGATTTCGCTTTAACACGGTTAAAATATTGCGGCACACCCTTGTTTAACACGATATTTTTTAGCACGGTTTTGATTTTACACGGCTTCAAAATTGATGAAAACCCTTAATTAACACGGTTTCAAAATTCAAAACTTCACACTCAAATCATTAAGAGAAGGATTTGAGATGGCTAAAAAATTAGAAAACCATTTCCTTGACAATGATCCGTCAATGGACGTAGTCTGAAAATTCAACGCGAGATAGAAAAATGCTTAGCTCCTTACCGAGAAGTCGAGAAAGAACTTTATAAAAAATCAAAAACAGGCTCTTCTCACTGATTTTATAACCATAATCCAGAAACCACAAGCGACTAATGAAGTGTCAGAACATTATTCAAGTGATGAAGAAGCACCAGTAAAAATGAATCAGCCACACATTACATATTTTTTCAGAGATTTTGAGAGTGATGATGAAGTTGAAAGTGATTATTATGGAATTTGTTAAATTATGCCATATTTTTATTTTGATATTTATGCAAAATGAATTAATTTATTTTACTATTCTTTGTTAAATTTTGATTTCAAGTCTATTTGTATTTCAATCTTCCTTTTTTTGTACTGGATGCATGAAAATAATAAAAACTATCAAAAACATAAATCATTTTTTAAATTTTTTGGAACCAAACCCCATGAATTGTATTAATTGTTAGTCTCGATTAACACGATTTTAATTAGCACGGAGTATTCTTGGAACCAAACTACCGTGTTAATCGAGGGTTACCTGTAGTGATAATTTTTATCGCTATAGAAAATTGAATTTAAAAGATTAAAAAACAAATCATTAAAAAATTTTTAAAAGCAACTAAAATATAATTGAAAACTTGTTCAAAGATATAATTAAAGAAAAAAAAGATTATCACCAACTATCGTATTTCCTTGAGAATAATAAGTGAATCGAGAAGACCATTGAAAGAAAATTAGTATATCATTGTAGAAATTCCTACTCATTCAAAAAAAATAAGGTTGTTAGATTACTTTTCATAATATATTTGTTATTTGCCTACATAAACCGCATAGATATAACATATATGCACGCCAACTGTCCCAAACAGTTATTTTTGCGGAGACTCTGTTGGCCTTTACAATTTTCCTATACACAACACCATCATATTACTTTTTACTGAATAAGAAGAATCTAACAAGGATAATTATAATATAACCAAAATCACAAAGCAAGTCCCATAGCGCACCATCTTGCATTGATATCACGGTTTGTCTTTCACGAAAAATGTGGATCAATGAGAATTAGAAAGTACCCAGCGTCTGTTGACATTATTATCTATGTAGAAATAAGCTTCAATATGAAAATATCAGATTTCCCAAGTGCTGTGGAGTTTAAACAGAAACTGTACAATATCCATTTTGTAAGAGTCATTTTGCACTTTATAAGTATTTTCTGACCGAGTCCAGACATATTCAAATAAAAATCCAAGCTCATCGTGTTGACAAAAAGAGGATTCTCTTTAACGAAATCAGTTACTTTTCCTACAATTTCAGCAGACGTTGATAGCCCGTTATCTTACTCGAAATACACCAAAAACACTACTAGTAACCATTAGTCAGATGTGCCATTTTTTAATTGTCTTGTAGGTCCATGCATTTTCAGTTATAATTTTTTGTAGTACTTCTATTTGTTTCAAAGCATGCTGCACATTTTTATCTCTGTTAAACAGTAAACTTTTTTCTGAAATAATAAAAAGTGAAATGCTACATACCCTTGCACTTGCCTATATAAAAGTTATACTCATCACATCATTGACCATAAAATCATAGCCAATTAAAAACTCGACCTTTAGCTGAGCCGCTGTGTAGTTTATACACAAAAATGTTGTAATAACGCAATCTGCTTTGCTCTAACTTAGCATCATTCATAATATTGCTAAGTGAGAAAATTTATTAAACACATCATTGATGCATTAAAATTAAAGACATATCTGAATTCAGCATAAACAATTCAATCAGAAAAGTGATTATTTAAAAAATAAATTAACAGTAAATCTGTTGAGTAATAATTATTGGGCTGTCGAAAAAAGAATCACAATTTATGATAACTTCAAGCGCGTTTTACAAAAATAATGGCAAAGTTTAAACAATGTTGTGTTATTGAGTTGGTGATAAAATTAGAACTCTTACTCTGACTCCAAGCGTGCCTTTGACTGCCACACAAATAACAATTAACACTGAAAACTTTATTGAATATCACAAATATTTTCACAATGATACAATTGACTCAACAAGCTGACTATTATACCATGATTATTACAACACTATGGTGAGGAATAGCACACTCGTATAACTTTGATTTGTCAAACCTCTCACAACTAAGGAGTGTAATAATTGGTAATTTTAACTGGTTGTTCTCTGATTTTGACTTGGCTTTACTCATCTAACTTTATTCTATTATCAACTGAATGAACTCTGCTGATTCTCTTTTATTTCTATTTTCTTTTTAGTTTCTCTACTTCAATTTGATTCAAATATTTCTTCCAAATTGTTCTCTCAATTTTCTCATCTGTCTTTTCTTCTGCTGTTTCTGCTGTGGCACCTTTTTTTATACCTTGTCAATTTGTGGCACTTCAGATAATCAAGTGTTTTTCCCATTTTCTTTCTCCTGCTTTCCCCGACTGTCCCATTTTTATCCCTGACAAGTTATTTTCCCTTTTCTTTTTTTTGTTTGACCACCTTCTACCATTAATTCTGTTATCACTGGCAAGCTGTCGAGATAAGGACATTGTTGTATTCCTTTTCCCCCGATTTCAAAATTCCTTTTCCTTTTTGTACTAATTAATTAGTACTGACCTCGGTGTTTATTTTCCTGTTTGATTCCTTTTATTTCCTTTATCTTTCTCATTTTTAATTTCTTTTTACTTCCGTTTTCTTCTCTGAGTTTCTATAGATCGTCCCGTTTGTCATGGCGATCTTCCCTCCAGGTAATTTTATTTATTTCTTTGTAAATTGTTATTTAGGTATCCTCAACATATCTCCCCCTTTAAAAATTTCGTCCTCAAAATAAATTAAGATTTTGTAATTTAGATAAGTTGTTATTTGTCTTTTCCATTTTAAAACCCCAAAAATAAATAAATAAAATAATTATTCCTTCACGTAATTTTGATGTACGTTATATTAATTTCCTTGTTATTTTAATTCATAACTGTATTCAAAATAATAACAACAATTCTAATAGCAATAATACTAACTTATATTAATATTAATAATAATATTAATTAAAATAGTAATTAAAAAAAATTCCTCTTGTCCAGATTGTCCAGATAACAAATTTTCGTTTTATTTATTGAGAGTTTTAAATTATTGAGAATACTAAATTATATTTGTTCATTACATTATTTATTTATTTTTTTCTTTTTCTATCTTCTGCCTGGTAACTTTACAATTTTTATTTTATTATCTTCTCTTTGGTAGGTGGCTAAGATTTTCTTGAGTTTCCATTCTTCCCCGATGATAATGATTGTTTCTTCAAACACGGAGTTTCCTTAGTTGTCGTTTGAGTTTCTGTATCTTTGAGTCTTCGCTTTGCCATTCTCTTTATGCGAAGCTCCGTTTATCTCGCCATTTTCAATTCCTTTTCCATTGCCACAGTTGCTTTATACCATTTGATGTTTTTTCATGCCATGTATTTGTGTCACATAATTTTTAAACTTTTCTCTGGGGGTTATTAATGAATTATAAATTACTCTTCCACTATATTCGATTAAGCAAATGGGCAACGGAACCATCTTGTTTTCTTCATTGACTTCGTATTCTGCGTCCATAAACACAATATTTCTTCGAATCTCTTTCGCCGCCATTTTCTTTCTCAAAAACGTTTACCTGTGCTTAAGCATCTCTCCCATAATTGGCATCAGGTTCATTTTCTCTTCCTTTGATGGGATTTGTTCCGTTATTGGCATTGATGAGGCTTGCGTCCGACATTCTAACACTATCCATGCAACACCGTTTGCAGCTCTCAGTTTTTCCATCCAGATTTCCTTCTCGATTTTCCACGTGTTATTCGGTATTTCTTTATAAATTGTTCCGTCATTTTCTAGAATTTCCACAGTTCCCTTGAAAATGTGGATTTGCCAATCTTCTTCCTTTTTTCTCAACATTAGTTCTGAGAACTTCGTATTTGATTTCCATTCTAATTCCACCATGCAGATTCGCATTTCTTCTTTCCCGATTCTTGCCCAATTTCGGATTTTTAGATTTTCTTCAATTATGCTGATTTTTTCGATACGGCATTTTTTTCCTTTATAATATTGAGCATATAGTTTGGTTGGTTTGCTGATTTGTTGCATTTGATTGAATTTCTTTTTTTGAAATGAGTTTTTCCGAGTCAAAATTTTGAAAACCGCAATATTATACCTAAAATCTCTCCCACTCAGCAGTGTGATTATTCGACCAATCAAATTACAGTACAATAAATTTTTAAAAATTTTACAATTAAGAGTAAATGTTTCCGACCACAATATTGTCTGTGGTCTTGAACACCGTGAATAATGAAGATGCTTGCCATTTCTTTTGTTTTTGAACTGACTACGATGTAAATGAATAAGACACTACTTGGGATTGTCATGATTACACAGATGAAAATCATATCACTTTAATTGTGAAAAGATGAGTTTTTAAAACAATTTGTCTATCGACTTTCATTTTTTAATAATGAAGAATTAAGTGATACTGTTATGTTGTGAGAAGTTATCTTTGAGAAGTTATTGTTAAACAGATAAATCAATTTTTTTTCAATGAAGGTGACTTGCCATCGACCTGAGTTTGCTTTTCGCTTGCAATATTGAATTTTGATTACGAAATTTTTTGGGTTTCGGTTTAGATACTGAATTCAAGGTACTCAACTTTGCTCTTTGTTGGTATTCGTCTAACACCACCTGAATTTTATTATTTACAAAAACATTTACCTTTACCGCTGGCGTGACACAATTATTTCATTGTTCTCAATTTTTATTTGAACTCGATTAGTTTCGTTAGCCATTATAATGAATGAGTTTCTCGTAATAATTTATTTAAAGACTAGGTGAGATTTCCTTGTAAATTTTTGTATTTAACAAAAGATTTTCTTTTATTTAATGTTTCAATCGTAATGTTTTGAAAAACAATTCTGACTTTCTGTTGTTCTTCTGCTTTCCAATATACATGAATTTCATTTATCATCGGTTCAATTTCAACTAAATTTCTCCACTCATTTGTCCAAATGTTAATTTGTATAAGGTTATAGATATTTTGATTAGTATTTGTTTGATACGTATATTGTTTAATGGTCCAAGGATATTTGTAATTTGTTGTCAATCGACGAGCTACATATGTGCTTTTCTCATAATTCAACGTAACAAATGGTTCGAAAGGGTTCAATGGATTACTAACTTCTATTTGTTCTGATATTTCACAATGATATGTCCACAATACTGGTAAACGTTGAATATATATAAATTTTATCCAACAAGGGTACTTTTTCTACTGCATATGGTAGATTCATTGTAATTCCACTTGCATTTGCTATGATATTTATTAAGACTGTAGTTATAAATAAAACTTTGTTCATATATCCCAATGGTGTAGGGTTTTTTTGAAATTTTTGTTGAATTTCATCATTAAGTTTCTTTTGTTTTGATCGCAATTGATATTCCATTTCCGATACACTTTTTTACATCGATTGGCATGAACTATAATTGTTTCTGCTCTTTTGTTATTAATTGGGCGTAACTTTAAATTAGTTGCTGTAACATCACACACTGTGTATGGCCCTCTAAATGGTCTCTGTAATTTTGTTGATAGGCCTTTTACTGGTTCCGGCCTGTTCAAATATACCGAGTCTCCGATTTTTATTCCGTGCTTATGCGCTTTTTTGTCATAGCTTTCTTTATATTGTTCTTGACGATACTTTTTCCCCGATTTCAAAATTCCTTTTCCTTTTTGTACTAATTAATTAGTACTGACCTCGGTGTTTATTTTCCTGTTTGATTCCTTTTATTTCCTTTATCTTTCTCATTTTTAATTTCTTTTTACTTCCGTTTTCTTTTCTAAGTGTCTATAGATCGTCCCGTTTGTCATGGCGATCTTCCCTCCAGGTAATTTTATTTATTTCTTTGTAAATTGTTATTTAGGTATCCTCAACAACAATATTCCGCAACTATTCATTCAATGACAAAAGCCTCTAAGATCTCGTCGGAACTTGATATTAAGTCTTACAAAGAAAACGTCATAAAATTATATTATTGAACCCTGGCTTGCTTAACGATCTTTTAATATGCGAAAATTTTCAAAGAATGTCAAAACTTTGTTATAAGCTAATAACTGAATGAAGATAAATTTTTAAATTAATTAAATTTTTCTTTTAGTCCGAATTTAATAATTTTAGAATCGTTACTTTAATATTAATTTTTAAAAATGTAAGCTTTAAATGTACATAATTCATTTACCTTATTTTAAAATATTGTATCTGATCTATATTTAATTTATTATTTATTTATCTTCACGACCTTGATCTACTGTATTTATAGGACATGCACAATTTCGTCCCAAAAACCAACTTTTAATGGTTGCCGTTGTGTCCATAACCATACATCGACATATACTTGACGTGGACATATACGTTGATAGTGATGATACATTTTAGATATCAATTCATATCAATTGGTAAATTGAAAATGACCAAACCAAAAATTGTGCAATAAACTGGGAGTCGATCAAGCTAGACACCGAAGAAATATCAGAAGTTTCTGGAATCCAAAAGTACTGGTATGCCTTTTTCAATGATTATGCAAAACTGCTCCCTTATACATAACTTATCTAAATTTTTGTGCTGGCTACTTTTTACAGCATTACGCATCAAATTATCATGTGAAATTTCAGGAAATAATTTTCACATAATATTTGATAAGTATTATCATTAAAATCAACAAAACTTTGAGAAAAAAATGATTTACTGTCAAACACATACATTATTAAAGTGTCAATCAAGCATACGTTATACGAGATATTTCGACAATTTTATTGCTATCATTTAGGATAGAGAAAACTATAAACAAATTTTTGTCAATGTAAAAATTGTTTAATTTTATGCTCGATTGAGTGAAAACCATAATATTATTGAGAACAATATAACATGAAAGTTAAAAATAGACATTTCCAATTTTAATGTATTATCTAAGAGTTTCAAAAACTATTGGTAACCGTATTACTTATGAGGTCTTGACGATAAAATCTTTCGGCCCAAGAATAAACATTCAAAATGCACTAACCACTAGTATTTTAAGTGTTTAATCAATTTTATTGAATTCTGCGCGCGCACACCACACACACATATAAGCGCATTATATAATTACTAATAAATTTAAAGGTACTCGATTATTTCTATATAAACTTAAATTAGAATGCCAAATATCAATTGAAATGAAAGCAATCATCACCCGATGAAATTCACCTGTAGCAATGATTAATTCAGTCCTCGAATCAGATGTAAAATCCACGATTTTTTTCTCCACCAGTAAGGTTTTTTTAACGGACACCAAGGTTTGTCAATCGTTTTTGTCTTTCATAAAAAATGCATGTATTTGACAAAAAACATTAAACAAGAACAATTCACATATGCTGAATTTAACACCCAGATTATTCAAAAATACAAGTGTTCACAACACATCCAGTACATTATTTTCGGATCCAATGATCTTAATAACAGAGCGTCACATAATTTCCAATAATCAATAAAATTTTTAATATCAGACATACATACTTTAATCATACAGCTCTTATTGTGCTAACTAATATTGATCCATCTCTACAGTCGACCATGTTCAAAAACTCAAGTACAGGCATGACGGCAAGTCTCTTCATTTACTCCTTATATGTAAATTTATAAATGAGATCCGAGCACAATTCAAAATTCTGTTTATTAATGATTATGAAAGAGAATGTTGATAAATGTATTATAAATACTAAATATTCATTTTTGAGAATGTTTGAGTGTGGTGTGACTAGTGTTTGTAAATCCTAAGGATAAAAACATTAATAGTGCGTGTAAGAAAATGTTAAAATTTGTATTGGTATTAGGGCTTGCAATACCGGGATCCCGGTATTACCGACATTTTTAATACCGTTCAATACCGGTATTAATGACCACTTAATACCGGTATCCGGTATTAAATTTTTTTGCTGTAAGTTAACATTCATATCATTTTTATTTAACTATTTTATTTTTTTGATGATAATAGTTTATCCATACTTCAAGAAAACAATGCAATTGACTGTTTAATTATTCATGAACAGATAGGTCCATTGATTAAAAAAATAAGAAAGGTTGTGAAGCTATTCAGACGTTCGCCAATGAAAAATGATAAAGCTTTACAGAAACATGTTAAAGAACAATTTGGAAAGAAACTGAATTTAATTCTAGATTCTAAAACACGTTGGAATAGCTTACTTGCCATGCTAGAACGCTTTGTCCAGTTAAAGAACTGCATACAAAAGGCTTTGATTGATTTAAATTTAAATGCCGAAATATCATTTTCGGAAATTGATTTTTCTTTAGCATCATCAGTTATTTCAGTTCTTCTTCCAATCAAATTAACTGTTGAAGCTTGTTGTCGTCAAGATGCTACTCTTCTTAGCGCAGATGCAGCTTTACTATTTATGTTTAATCAATTGACAGAACAGAATACTGCTTTAAGTAATGAATTCAAAGAAGAGCTAATTATTCGTATAAAACAAAGGCGTAATGATTTATCGAGTCTACTACAATACCTGCACAATCCTACTGAATCAGCAGATGACGACCAAAATGAAATTTTTAATCGAATTAACAACGCAACAATTATAAAAATAATTATAAATTTATTGGAACGCTTATATACTATCGATGTCATCGATATTGAAAACATAGGAGCCTCTTCCATCGACGTTTCTGAGTTATCTGCTGATTCTGAGCCAGACATTCTAAGTTCGATGACAATGAAAGAAAAACTAGAAATGGCAATTTCCAAGAAAGTTAATGTGATGAATACTGCGAGTGGAATTTCAAAAACGATGAATTCTAAAGTACTTTATAAAGTTATAAAACAGGAACTAGCATACTTCGAAGTAGAACATATTAGAGGAAAATATCTTCAACTAGTATATGACTGCCTTATGTCCATACCATCAACTAGCGTCGAGTCCGAAAGAGCCTTTTCAGCAGCAGGGCTGTTGTGCACAAAAATTCGATCCAGCTTAAGCGACAAAACTCTTGATAGTTTAACATTTTTGAGGGCATATTTTAAAGGCAAATCACAACAATAGGACATAGGACTTATTATTCTTATATATTATTAATTATATTATTACTCTTTTTTTATTTTATATTTTTTTTGTCTTTTGTGGCACTTTAAAAAAAAGTTTATTGTTTCGAATTATTCGTTATTGAATTAAATATTTTATTTTCTTTATAAATATTTTTTTTTCTATTTTTTGCGGTGTAGTTTTGCTTTTTTTGTTTTTTCTTAAATACCGGTATTAATACCGGGATCCCGGTATTAATATAATGAAATACCGAAATACCGGTTTTGAAAATTTGATCCGGTATTGCAAGCCCTAATTGGTATTACTATACTCAGCAGTTTTACGGATTAAAGGAAGATAAACAAGTTTTTAGGGAATTTAAATAATTAGATTGACTCTAATTCGTGCAAAGTTTATAATTAAATCTATAACTCCATTTGGATTTCGTTTGAATCTGCCTATATACAAAAGTCTGGTGGAAGCATATCACTAGATAGAACTAGCACATAAAAGGTTAACATTTTTAAAATTTCATTTGTAATTAATTGTCCTTATAATGACTAGTTAATTTATTTCCCATTGAAATATATAAAAAAAATTTCAGTTATTTAAATTATAACATTTACAAGCAAATGAAATTGTGACTTTCATTTCTGACAAAAATATAACATTCTTCACAGGAATTATCCCAATTTAATCATTCCCATTTCAAGGGGGAAAATAACTATTTTAAACAAAATCTTTAAAAACTTTTAAGTTATATTTAGTTGTCAATAAGAAATTAAAGCCAACAATATTTCAATTTGTCGTTCCCATGATAACACCAAATGAAATGAATCGAAAATTTTATTATTCATTTTTGTGTTTAACACTAGATTTGCGGAAAATTTGCATAAATATTTTTACCGAATTCCTTTTTTTGATGAATACATTAAAATACGTATTTTTTCAAAATTAATTTCTATAAGTATTTAAAATAATTCATATTGTTATTGAAATATGTTTCACTTGCTATTTCTTATTTAATTTTCAGATTACATATATTTATTAATAACAAAAAAAGCAGATTCTGTGTGGACATATTTTACAAAAGAAAAAGGAGGTGAAAGGGATGAAAAAAATATTAAGTTGCAAGGGATCGTCAACTATTTGTTTAAAAAGATATTTACAACATGTTCATAAAATCAACATATTAAAAAGATATGCAAATGATGATCAAGTCACGGGTTCAAGCAAAGTAGTAAAAGTTTCAATAAAGCCTTAGAATCAACCTCTAATATTATTTTTAAACCAAAAGCAATCTATGGCAAGGAAAATGGTAAGACTTGCAGTCGTTGGTGGATTTTCAATTTATAGAATATCTAAAAGTGCATTTATTCATCAAACACTTAATTATATATATACAGGACCAGTAGAAATTAGTAAGTTGGTTAATTCGACTTACTCAATCTTTAGTATATATATACATATATATCAGAAATAGTCGCATCAATAGCCAATTTCGTCGCCTGATTTATTAACCAGTTATGTTACAATCATTCCATATATTTAGCTGTTATCGACGTTATCAAATGAGACTGTAACCAAAAGATTAAAACATGATAACATTAATACCGGATTAGAAATGGTAAGAGAAAATCTAAGTTTTTTAAAACTTCACAGAAAAGAATTAAGTTTACTTTTAGATTATAAAACCGAGTGGAATAGTATTGTGACTATGATAAAGAGATTTCTAAAAGTTGATGACTCGATTCGAAAGACATTAAGTTCACTATTATTAAATAATGATAATATTCCAATACATTCGAATATTTGCAATGGACCTAAACCAATTAAACTAGCTGCTGAAGCGTTGAGTGGAAATATAACTCAAAATCTGCAGAATTTACTGGATGCTTTAATGACTTAGAGCCTAATTCATTTGAAAGCCAAAGAACATTTTTGGTATCGTCCAACTTCTGTACAATAATTGTCGTCTTTGAGAGACTCCTCACTTAACTGTAATTTTTATAAAAAGTGATTCATTTTTTACTGAAATGAATTATTTTTTGTTACTTTTAAGTTTTATTAATAATAATATATAATATTTATATATTTCTTAATAATGGAATTAAATTTTTATTTTTTACTATTTCACAAAATTTTTACAATTTTTCTGTTCTAGTTAAACTTTTTTGAAAAATCCCGGGAAAGTTACATTATAAGTTAATGTTGTCAAAAGTAATCAGGTTAAAGCAATTTGTATGAGTAAAATTTTGCTGTTTAACATATAAAATTGAACAAATTGCATAGCCAGATAATTGCACGTTATAAAATGTGATTGTCGTCTACCATTTTCATCAAATGTTGAGTTCAGTCATCATGACAAGACAAATGAAGAACTTTAAATTGATTTTTGTAAAAGATTTAATTGATAAACGCAGGATCGGTACCTAATTCATATAGCCCTGGATCAAATTGCTTGTTTAACCAAGTGCACCATACTAATAATGTTTACTGATTCAAAGATATTAAAATGGATGTGGTCAGCGAAAGTTCTTACGATACAGATGAATCTAACAACGAAAATATAAATTAAATCGATCATTAAAATGGAAATGAATGCATTGAGGTAAATGCTGGGGTCGATGAATTCAAAGTTAAAAACATCTGTGTCGACGAGGATGAATGTTAAATAATTCTATTGGACAATACATCGGACTTGAAGCATATAATCTCGTCAAGTTGTGGAAAATTTACAATTCCAATAATTGTATCAAATCCACTTTCGTTCAGCTTTTTGATCTTTTGCAGATCTACGTTAATCACTGTCAAGATATGGATTATGCAATAAATTAAATCTCTTTGCAACCTGGACTCTTCAATAGAATCAATAAAGCGGCTTTTAAACCATAATTCTTTAAATTTGAATAAAATAGCAGTAGTTTTGAATCACGCCTATTTTTTGTTTTATATTTATGAAATTTAGATAATTTAAAGTAGAAAATAATCCAATGAATGAATTTTGTCTAATTTGCTGTTTACAGCAGAATTGCTTTACAGTATCGACACATTAAGTTTCAAGAATTCGTTGATTTTCAAAGTTTTTATTTTTGATATGAAAAGATCAATATTTTCAAATAAATTTTTAATTTGGACTTGACATAAAAGTGATTATGTAATAAAAATTGACATATTCATCGCGCCTGAATTGTATGTTACTATTTACGTATATATTTTGTTTCTATTAGCATAAATAAATTTAAATTGATCAAAAAACACTTGAAAAGATGATCCTGTCAAGAAAGGAAGATAAAATATATAATTGATTACATTAAGAAATAGATTAATAAAAAAGCTATGTAAATCAGTAGATAAATTCATTTTATTACATATTTTGTATTCTGCTTAAATGTTTAAAAGGACGATTTAATTGAATCAATAAAATTACCTGCTTCCGGTATCTGTGTCCATGAAAACAATATCATAAATAACATCGTTATAAAAAAGTGAGTTTTCATCTTCAACGGGCGTCATTGGAAGATTATATATAAATATAAAATAACTAGATTGAAACTAAACGAATAGCGTGGTCAAAATATAAACAGAATGACATTTAACAGTACTTCATTGTTACCACTTGGCATAGATTCATCACTTGATTGCAAGTAAACTTCGTGAATATCCAAATAGTTACCTAATACATTTTTTGTAGCTAATTTACAAACAATTTTTTCCCAAAGTGATTCCTCACAGTCTGGAAGGTAGACAAACGCAAATGCTTTTCCTTCAGAAGAGGAAGCTAATAAACAACCACCGACAACAACACCGATATCGAATATGATTGCAGATCTACTAATTGCATTCGGTAGGTTAGATAGACAGATAAAGTCCGATTTCATTAATGCCCAGCCTTCTGATGGAGGTCTAAATACTGGTAAATTTCTAAATCGTTTTGTGCTATCTTTACTTGGATAGTTTAATGTTGGAGATAAGTCTTCTATTTGATTCAATATCTCCGTTAATTGAGTTTTCTTTACAGCGTTTCTTGGTTTCAGGAAGACTTAGAACGAGACGAGGTATGTGTTCAGTATCACGAGATGAAATATCGGGTAAATCATAGCATTTCAGATAAATTTCATCAACTAGTATAGGTAAACCACCCAACACAAGACTACGGAAATGATCGATTATTATTTGACAGCATTCAGGAGTGAGTCCTCGAAGTACAACAAATCCAATTCTATGCTTTATTTATAATTTGAATATAATAATTGTTGATTACTCACTGAGTCGACAAGTCGTTCACTGAGAAAACATACAATTTGACAATACATGGAGCTCCCATTAATAATTGTGATGCCACATAATTTGGAGGAATGTTATGTAATATAAATATTGTGTTAGTATAAATTCCGGTGGATTTTCAGACAGCACTTCGTCTTCTGTCAATTTAGGAGGATCGGCATTGATTGGTTGAAACCAAACTTCATTCAAATCAATTTTGCGAGTAGTGCCATCGTCTAAAGGATATTCCGTGCTTTTCAACTTTTCAAACAAACTGACAAATTTGTTATAAGGCAATGTTTTTGGAATATATGAAAACCCTAATCTTAAAGAAAAGAAATTATTATTATTTTAATAGAGTAAAATGAAAAAGTTGCAAGAAAAAAGAAATAAAAAACTAGATTGTCCATATTATTTGTATGACGATCTATTAAGGATATCACGCTATATGGGATTTGAAAAATATGCCAATTCGTAACAGGGGAAGAATATTTAAAGATTTGTATTTGTGGCCATATCTGCGTTTAAAAGGTAATATCAATCATCATTTGACCGTAGGTATATACTATTAACCGAAATTATACGGACACTTCTAACTTTCATCAACACTACGCTTTGACATTACAGGCTTAACTCGATCGCGATTATTCTCAAATATGTATTTCAAATCACAGTGCATAATCAACACATTGCTCGCGAGAATTATGCGCGGAGAAACATAATACATAAAATTAAAAAAATCATTGATTTGTTCATGCCTACAAAGGATTAACCCCAGTGGATAAGGCAGTTAGACTAGCCTGGCTGTTGGGAGTATAAGGTTTTGCGGATGGCGTGGATGAGCTGCTAGAGACATGTTTGGATCCCTTAAATGATAATCTGGTAGAAATGAAGTCTGTGAATAACGAGGTGGAGGAAGAGGTTCCTGTAGGTTAGGAGAAAAAAGTTGGCCTTACACTTCAGCATATCTCGCAGGTCATGAAAACTATTAAGGAAGTACATGACCTGTTTGGCGAATATGACCCAAAAATGATGTGCAAAATCCAATGAATACTTGTGATTTGAATGTTTATAAATAGCTTGAGTTGGTAATTTGTGGATAAGTAGATTGTTGTTAATTTCAAATTTCAGTTTTTTAAAAGTTAAAATCAAAATTATGTAAAAATAAAATATTATTTCCTTTAATTTACTATCCTCATCAATCTATAGATATTCCAACGCTCGCATCAATCTTTCTCCATCCTTTATTTGTCTGCCGAATTTTGATTCAATGTTACAAATATAGTTCTTGTCTTTTTCACTAGATTCGATCTTTCTTTTTCGTCCAGCCTAGATCCAAATGTTTCTTGTAATTCTACTCCTCCAATCACCTCTGGTGTCACTTTCTCCGCCACAATGAATCTAACTTCCTTGGAAATATCTCCGATAGTTACTTTAACCTTTGTTCTTCCAATTGTCTCTATCGTACTTTCGTTTGCACATCGTAACTTATCGTCGCTTCTCATCAATTGTTGTTCTCGTAACTTGTTAAAAACACTTCACACTCATTACGTTTATTCGTGCTCCGGTGTCTAAAAACAGTCGAAAATTTCCCATTCATCATTACTGTTACACTAGGTCTTCACTGTAGCTTGTAATATACAATTTCTACCTCCTGTCCCGTTTCAATTGTTCCAATTCTTTCCACTTCCCCTTCAAACTTTTCTCTCCATAGGAACCTGTATACTTTCTCACTTACCTTTTCTACCCCTTCAGGATATCCCATCCACTTTTCTGTAAGATATCTATCAACTTCCTCATAGACGGGTACCCCAGCAAGTATGTTTATAATATCTAACATGTTTTAAAATAAACATTTGTTAGAAATGGACAAATTATGCATCATTCGATTGAGAGAAATTTGACACTCAAAAAAGATCATTCTAAACGTTTTCACATTATTTATAAAAGTTTGTCAATTTATAGATAAAGATAAAAACATTACAATAAACCTACTTTGATTTATTCATAGTTTCAATAAAGAAAACTCGACAGCCTTTGATATTATCAAATTTTGTAGAGTCTACCAAACTTTTCACGTTTAACTTTGAAGGAATGTTGTATAAAAACAAAAAATTCGCCATGTATGAATCAGATCTTAAAAAAATTACAATAATTCAAATCAGTTTCTATTAAAAAAATAATTACGATTCTGTAGGTAAAAATGTTTTCGGAACCATAACTTTAGATAACTCTGGTGTATCGGAAATAATTATTTCATAAACGTGAGGAAAATACCCTTTAAGCTTTCGATTTCGTAAGGTTCCTAACACGTAACTTCTCATAGAAGTATTACTTGATAAAGGCAATTTAATAACCAAACATCTGAAAACAAAAGTAAATGGTCAATAGCTTCTATGAAGAATATATAATATATAAATTGACGAAATTGTTCTAATTAAGCATATTTCCTTTTGTTAAAATAGAGTCTAAATTATATACCTCTTTCTCGGTGACCTTTACGTAAAAAACTTCGCAGGAAACTAACTAAATAACTAAATGTTTGTTAATGTGTTTCGAGTGTAATAGATAATAATAATAATTTTGATAAACAAAGTATTTATATATTTGTAATAAAAGCAATTCCACATTAGAAACACTAAAGCAAGTTGTTTTTAAGGTACATGAGGCGATTTCTTATTTAATTTTCAATACTGCTATAGATGAAAACCTCCTTTCACATAGACAAGAATATGCGAAGATCATTAATATTTTCAAGGCTTTTGGGACAAAATTTCCGTAATAATTTCGAAAGGAAAGCAGACATACCTAAATCGTGTAATATAAACCATAGTTGCAATATGTTATCACTTCATAGTTAAATTTGATGATTGTGGATATTAACTGGTAATTTCGCAGCTGCAATAAAAGTTTTTCGGGGGAGCAGATAATTTCATTTATTTTTTACGTTTTTGGGATCATATAGCTAAAAAGTTTGAAAACGATATAGTCTTTAAATAGTAGAATCGCTAAAATAACTTAATTATTATTATAAGAACTACACACAATATTATTATAAGAACTTTCGATTTTTACCCCTGATTTCTTTTCAATTGGCTTTTTTTCAGTCAATTTTTTTATAAATACAATATACAATATTATAAAGCTCAATTGTCTTACCAGATTAACACATGTTAATTTTATATTAAGTAAATTGTTAATAATTATTAATTAATTGTATCGCTCGCTAGGTTAAATTGTGTTATAAATGTTAAGTAATATTTGTCTTTATTATAACATATTCATTATAGGCTGCACCTAATCTAATACCGGATGCGACACCAAAATCCGGACAAAAAAATGAATTTAGAGCTTACTATAGGTATAATTTTTGAATATATTAGCAATCAATCATATTCGTTGAGTAACACACATGTGCCATGATACATTTCATCATTTACTTTTACATCATTAACAGCATGGCAGAACAACTGCGAACTGAACTCGTCTCCATAACTTTGGGAAGATACACTGTAACAAAGAAAATGCATTCACTGTCCAACACTTTGGCACTGAGTGTATTGCATGATCCACCTCAATTTCCAGGAGAGAAATGATGACAAACTGAGACTTGGTAGTGGTGGCAGGAACAAAATCGTGTCCAAGTCCCGGATTGTAGCAATTGGCCGATGGATCCAGAAACAGAAGTGTTCCCCTCCACCAGTAATAAGGAATCAGTGAAATTACAATGCGCCGTGCTGTGAAGAAACGGGGGCTGAAATGATTCAAGAAAATCTTAGCTTCCTAGTATACAAAAAGTTGTGGTGAAACTCAAAGTGAAAAAGTTACTAGGACTTTTGTGCAACAAAATTATCCTAATGGATGATGAGTCCTATTTTAAATTGAAATGTGACTACATTCTCGTGAATGACAATTTTTATGCACCTGATATTGGCTTTGCACCAGATGACATAAAATTTCGTAATGAAGGAAAAATTCCTGTTCAGCTGATGGTCTGGATACGCAGCCTATGCTTCATGAACCCTCACAACCTTCCCCAGTGTCGCCCCGTAGAAAATTATTGGTCACTCCTCAAAACTGAGGTTTACAGGAACTGTTTGGAGCAGATTCCATCCAACAATTATAACGCCGTATCCAGCAATACATTTCAAAAGTGTCACTCTGCTGTGCAGAATGACTTTAAAACTATCCGAAAAACCTACGAGCAGTCTACACAAATGGTACCATATTGGTCACTTTGTTACATGTTATTTCATGGATGCTTCTTACCGACCTTTTCCAGAGGATTCGTTAATATGTTTTTTAATTTGTCCGGATTTTGACGTGGAACGTGTTTTATACTGTATCTTATCTTTTAAAATTAATATCAGTTAAAAATTTACACTGATCATAATTCGGAACGAATGGTAATACGAACTTTATTAGGATGCTTCTGAATTTTTATATACCTGTCACTAAACAATTATACACATTTGTAAACAAAATAAATCAATAAATTGGCGAACTGGAAGTAACATTCAGCTTGTAATTAAACAATTTGCAGGTTTCTTTATATAGTCATATATATCAAAAATCTGATCTAATTATATCAGAAATTCATATTCGATTGAATTTATTAAATAAATATAAGTTACGGATTAAATAATTTAAGTTGGAGAAATTGTTAAGGAAATGAGTAGTAACAAATGAATTATCAAAAATATTTTTGTATTGTGGAAAAAATATTTATGAAATTATGTAATATTTTACTCTTATTAAATTAATACATTTTAATAGTTACCTTACGGTTAATGAAGACATTAAAAATGCACTAGCTTGCTGTAAATTATTAAAATTAAAAAAAAACAGCTTGTTAAATTATATACTATATTTTTCTCGTTTGTAAAGAGAGATAGAAAATTTTTCTGGATTTGGAAATGTAACTTGAAAATATATAGCCAAGTAAATAAAATTTATTCTTTGAATTTTCACAACATTATGCCACTATTAATACTTGATTAATTTTGGTAAAATGCAAAAATCCCCCATGTTTGCTTTGAACACCTTAAGGTTTAACTAAATGTCATCTACCAACTAAAACAATACTCAATTATTATCCGCTTAATATTTCTACAAGTTCTTTATATAGCATCAAATACAGACCACAAAAATGATGCTGCTTTATTCAATACAAAGGGATTGACAAATGTAAAAAACATACTATATATCGATATAACGAATGTGATTGGTTGTTTATAGAATTTCCATACCACTTAAGTTTGTAATTATTAAACTTTAATGAAATTGTGAAAACGTAGAACTTTTGAGGAAAGAAATCCGACAATAAGGTGGAAATAATCATAAGACACCTAGTTTTTCCAGAACATTATTCGTGGTATGCAATATTTCTGTAAAACCAAATGTAGCGTATGACGTCATAAAAAACCACTTGCAATAAAAACATAAAATAATTCAAAGACAATAGCTTAACTTTATTAAATGTTAATATGATTAAATTTTAGCTATTCCTTGGAAGAATTATTCTAATGCAACTACTCCATATGTTGGTACCAAAGCATGCAGTTGGCGATTAAGCCATATGTGCTTCAGTAATATTCTTGTGGTTGCCTGTATCACTCATGAAATTTCTTAATTTTCAGCTAGTAGTGATTTTATTTTCGAGTTGCATGTTACTTACATTGTCGTTAATTTGTTCTTAGAGATGCTATATATTGAAGATAATTGGCTATTTCCAGCGAAATTGCAGTTGTTAACGAATTTCAGTCATAATTTCATTTCTACTACACGAGTATATTGGCTCAACAACTACACCTGCTTGACTAACTTTGATATGCCAGTGCATTCTTATCTTGTGCATCTCCACGAGCTATCCCAGTCAGCCCTAATTATGTTTAAACTATCATTTTACTCCTGCAAACAGATTTTCTTTATATCTGTAAACCTTTTTTAGATAGAACAATATTTATAAGAATAAAATATTTCCGTAAAAAATGTATTCAAATAAATTTCATATAATCTTTAAATTAAATTTCAACTTTTGACGGGTCCCCACAGTTGAGAAAATTTGTTAAGATTACATACCTATGTTTAGAAATACAACTATTGCAGACAATATTAAACTATCAATAAACAATATAAATTTAAAATAAATTCAGCATCATACTTCACGGAATAATAACTATTCAGTCGTCACAAATAAATTTTTAATAAATGTTATTAAGCATAGGCAATATAACCAGGATCAATATTTATGATCCTTGTAAAGATACTTTAGGGGCAATATATTCGTTAGTGAAGTCATTAATTAATTTCTAATGTAAATAAATTTTAGTAATAGAAATCTTAAATGTAATTCAAATTATTAATGTACGTAATCAATTCTAAAACATAAAAATTATCCTAAATAATAAATAAATATTATTTGAATTAAACAATATAATAACAATTTTTACTTTAATTCTTTAAATATTATTTGAAGTTGTTTAGAAAATGCTCTTGGTTATAAAATATTTAAAACAAGTGAGAAAAAGTATAATAAGCAATAAATTTGATTTTTATACTTGTCCTGTCGCTCTGGAATATCCCATAATTTAATATCATGCTGTTGAAACGGTAAACCAGCTGTCAATTCAGCCACGTTACTTTCTTTGGGTAAATTCTCCACAAATAAATACGAAAGCATAGATGCTCCATCAGGAATCTAATAATATTGTATAATATCGATAAATGTATATAATATCCAATAGATTACAATAAACTATAATAATTTTAATGTTATATATTTAGTTAACTTACCATTGTTGTTATAAAAACATTGGGAGGAGGAAACCAAACGTATGAAACGCTAAGATATTTTGAATCTTCGAAAACCTTTTCTCGCAGTTTTTGAATACCCTTATGAAAATGAGGTAAAGATGGAGTTGGATTATATATAAATGCATCTCGCATTCCACTAAATGAATTTTCCAAATACAGCATTCGAGACCATTTATTTTCTAATTCGTGTAATAATAGAACTGGCTTCATTGAACTTGGAATATTCGATACATATATTAAATCAGTATTCATTGTAGTTTAAAATTATTATTAGTACAGAACTAAAATGAATGGCCAAATTACAATAATTAAAACAAGAATTTAAGTATAGTAAATTTTATGCAATTAATAAATAATGTTCAAATATATTTTTAATTCCAATTTCTATAGTAGACTAATAATTTCAAATCTAAAACTAAAAATTGTAAATAGCTTTTGTTTACTTTAAATTAGAATTGCAATATATTAAAATTTTTATTAAAGTAAGGTTTCCTTTTTTGTTAAAGTGACCAGACGTCCTGGATTATGCAGGACTTTCCCGGATTTAAATCGTATATCCTACATTGAAAATTGTCCCGGAAAGTGTCCCGTATTGCACATCTTAGCTTATTATTACTATCTCTTTGTAAAGTAACTTTTCCAATTAAATAACACTGCTTTGGTTTAACTGATAACAATTATTTAAAATCAAATGTTTCAATTCAAGTATGTCATGAGCTTTTAGCAATTGCTTAAGTATTTAAAAAAATCTATTTCTATAATTGCTATTTCAGTTTAAAAAGTTTAAGTGAACAAAACAAAAGTGCAAAGTTTAAATATTTTTTATAATTGTGTCCGCAAAAAGGTTTGTATTTAAATTTTCATTAATTATATATATATATATATATATATATATATATATATATATATATATATATATATATATTCAGTAAGGGTTGAATTATTAAGAGTTCTGTGAGGATGTAGAGGTGGAATACGTGCGCTTGCTAGGCTACATCAAGACTAGGTGATTGGCTATAACGCCCGCCATTGAACTAATTTTAAAATTATATTCTCTCTTAAAATCATATTTCTTATCCATCGACAATTGTCCAATAGTTCTGCATACATTTTTCGAAGAAGATAGCTGAGAATTGTGGTTATATTTTATGCCTAGTCAGGCAGCAATATTTACAATACAGTGAAAAGTATTTTGAAATTCCTTCAAATCCAATACGAATAATTTTTATAAAAAATGTATTCAATATTTAGAAGTTCACGTATCACAGTTTGAACATTATTATTGCTTTAGATGAATTAATCTAAAAACCATTGTTAATTGGCAAAATGTACAAGAAAGTTTTGAATTTATTTCAAATTTTAATCATAAATTGGAAATGTTTGATGCTGATAAAGAAGAAAGAGAACTTTTTGATGAGATATTATATGTAAAAAAATATGTTGATGCAGCAAAAATAAATGCTTGGAATGAAGACAAATTTCCAACCGAAATAAGGTGGTTAGAAATATTTAATCACTTTCATACAAATAATATACCGTTCAAAAATATTAACAAAATAGTTGGTTTTGCATTATGCTTCCTACCACCGAACGAGTATTTTCAGTGGTCAATAAGTATTGGACCACTGAAAAAACGCAATTAAGCGTGGATACATTAAAAGCGATATTGCAAGTGAAGTGTAATTTTTCCTATTCATGTGAAGAATTTTATAAATTTATTTCTAGTAATGAAGATTTACTAAAAAAAAATCCACTCAGCAGAAAAATACGCATAATTAACGTGTACTTTAAATACTTACACTTATTCTTGAAATATTATTATTAGCTTATTTTTATAAAGCTTATTTCTTGTAATAAAAAATAAAAAGAATAATAATTTTATTTTTTTGTTAATTTTTTTTATTTTGATATTAATTAAATGAATAAAATGAAAAATTCGGAACAATTAAACAAACTAAGAAAATTATGTCCTACGGAATGCGTTAAACTTTTATTATATTTATTTGAACTGGTCCCGGATTTCAGCATAAAATATATGGCCACTTTACCTTTTGTATGTAATTTAATAAAAATTACAATTCCTTTAAAAAAATAAAATAATTTCTTTTCAAGTTAAATCTTCTTAACCGAAATGAATTTTAACACCACATTTACTAACATTTAAGAAGAACCAAAGTCAAAGTAGGTTGACCTGACATGCTCAGTAAATTCTAAATAACGCTGCATTTGTTACTAAACAACTTTGGTAAAAAGACTAAAAATGGTGGTCGTTTGTCAATAGTGAGTTTGCTCACCAGAATATTTGATAGGCATTTAGTTCATGAGTTAACATTGAAGATTCATGCTCTATTTAACCCTTTGACGTTCTGTGGTATATATATGTACCACGTCTTCAACAAAATAGTTCACCAATAAATAAACATAATTTGGTTTCGAGCTTTGATAAAAATACTCTCATATGCCTAATGATTATCATTGGAATCTTTGGTGTCTATAAAAACATTGTTTTAATTAATACGATCTCGTTAAATATTTGAAATTTTCAGAATTTTGAGACATTATCTTCTACTCAGATTATTTTAGGTAATCTTTTGTTTTTGAAAACGTTTTTCATATTATATTATTTCACAATGATTTAACTAACATAATGACTATTAAATAACTTAAATACTATTTTTTTGTACTTCAGAGAACTGAAATAACTTGGTGGTATATATATATATATATACCACAGAACGGTAAACATAAATTTAGCGTACTCTTCATTTGAAATCACAACAAATTTTGAAGATCTTGTAACACTCATTATTGAACAAACTAAATTGTATGCTCAACAACAGGGAATTATATTCGATGTAACAAGTGAAGAGATAAAAGCATTTCTGGGTATATGCATAATTATGGGCTATAACAGATTACCAAATCTCCGTGACTATTGGTCAACTGACAGAGATCTCCATGTAGATGCAATTGCCGATGTGATGACAGTGAAAAGATTTGAATTTATCCTAAAGAATTTGCACTTTAGTGATAATGCTCTTCAGCCACATAAAGACAATCCGGAATACGACAGAGCGTACAAAGTACGTCCACTAATAAACCATTTCAACAAAGCGTTTCAAGCTGCAATGGAAATGGAAAATGAAATGTCAATTGATGAACACATGATTAAGTTCACTGGGAAAAGTGCAATGAAACAGTACGTCAAAGGAAAACCCATACCCTGGGGATTCAAAATGTGGGT
>CAUHTR010007429.1:13923-82598 GCA_959609185.1 Schmidtea polychroa | reverse complement strand
GTCAAAAGGAAAACCCATACCCTGGGGATTCAAAATGTGGGTCCGAGCATCATCACACTCTGGATATGTTCATGAACTTGACATGTATCAAGGCAAAGTTTATAATGAAGGTCGCCAATTTGGTCTAGGTGGTGTGGTAATGCATTTGGCAAAGAGTCTTCACAACACAAACTGTATCCTGGCAATGGATAATTTCTTCTCCTCGGTAGAGCTGTTTTTCTATTTACGTGAAAACGGTGTTCAAGCTATTGGTACTATCAGAACATCACGAAAACACTTGCCAGATGATGTACATGCTAACAAGCGTATGAAAGAGGGTGATATTTACTCTTACGTTAGCACTAATGGCAGTATCTCATCAATAAAGTGGATGGACAAACGTCCTGTCACTATTCTATCCAATTATGAGACTCCCTTTGAAACCACGACCGTTATGAGAAGACGAAGAGGTACGGCTGTTAAAATGCCTAAAACTGTTCCAAAAATGGTTTCGACGTATAATTCAATTATGGGAGGTGTTGACATTGCAGATCAACGAAAAGAGGCATATGGAATCGACCGAAGGTAAGCAAAAATTTACAGCCTCTGTGCACATTATAACTCTACATAGATTGTTTGTTTTGATTTTTTTACTTAAAGGTCAAAAGTGAAGTTCTACTTACGCATTTTCTTTGACCTACTGGATATTGGTATGTGTAATTCCTATGTCATTTTCAAGAAACTAAATGAGGGCAACCTAATGAAGGCTCTTGACTTTCGCAGATCTGTGGCGCTATCTCTCACTGGTCATTACAGTAGTCGTCAGAGAGCGACATCCGCCAATCCTCCTTAAAAGAAAATTCGACCGAGTAATGCTGCTTGTCCTACACCACAACATTTACCAGTATTCACAGAAGACAGAAAGCGATGCACATACTGCAGCACCCGAAGACATGATTGCCGCAGCAACATTAAATGCAGTTCATGTGATGTTCACCTCTGTCTGAATGCTCAACGTCAGTGTTATTCACTTTATCATATAATTGACTGATTGGATATTTTGCATATTATCGCTTAGTGGTGTATTTATGTACCACCCCAGGTAGTGTCTAAAAAATAAAGAATAAATTATTTTTTGAAAATAATACTCACTAATGGACTAAAATCTGTCGATTGATTAATATTTCAAGCGATAAAAATGCCGGCAACGCTTATGAGCGTCAAAGGGTTAAGTGATCAAATAAAAATATCAAAAAATTATAAGATTAAAAACAATATTATTAAATTAAACTATGCTATATGCAAAATAATAATATATTTGTTAGTGTTTTATTTATATTCACCATCATAAGACCTTCTTGTATTTCCATTGTCGAGCACATTTGATATTTTAATTCCGTTGTAATTGTAAAGCTTAGAAAGTTACACCATTGATGAAGAACTTATTATACTAGTGGTAAGTGAAGCAACACGCAATGTGTGTTATAAACTAGCTTCCAATATTACAAGAAGAATTCCATTGAGTAATAATTCAGTCCAAAGAAGAATTGAAGAAATGGTTCAGGACGTAGAGAATTCTTTATGTAAGTACTAAAAAACATCTTATTTCTCAACTTTACAAAAAAAAGAAAAAAATTGCCAAGAATTATTATTTATCAGATGTTGAATAACTAATGTGAAAGTTGTAATGTAATGCAGTGCATATAGATATACCTTTTGACCCTTGAAAAATTTCGTTTAAAAGTGGATCTTTTCTCTCATTCAAGAGTGTCAAAAAATCAGTTTGTAATGCTCTTGTTTCTAATTGTAGGTCGAATTGAAAATAAATTATTTCCATTTCCAAAATACTGACATTTTCTTTCAACATCAATGCAATCTTTAGCGATCTTTGAATGAAACGATTGGATGAATTTAATGAAAATTTAATTTCAAAATTATGTTTAAGTTCAGCGAGATTTTTGGAATATTTATCTTATTCAATTTTCCTCATATATGTTGGTTAATCCTAACTACTCAATTCTGTGTGCTCACACATGCTTTTGCCTAGTAGTGAAGTTGACCTAGTTTTGCCATCTAGTTGATTTTGGAGGGTTTTCTGAAATTATGAAATTTATTTGAGGAACTGAGATTTCATGTTAAAAACAAAATGTAGAACTTTTTCAAAATAAATATATTCAAGTTTTCAAGCTTTTTTTGAAATTATTGATTATGATTGGAATGAGTCAAACATATAGCTATGCTGGTGATGAGACTCAGTCTATGAGCGGAATTTTAACTTTGAATTATCCATTTGAACACGGGATGATATGAGAAAGATCTGGGATCATACATTTTAAAATAAATTTCGAATTGCACCAGACGAGTATCCAGTTCTTCTTACTGAAGTGCCACTAAATTCAAAAGCTAACAATATTTTGTATAAAACATTGAATGTTCCTTCTGTGTATGTTGCTATCCAAGCTGTTCTATCGCTTTATGCTCCAAGAAGAACTATTGTTTTACATTTCGGAGACGATGGGACACATATTATATCAATTTATTAAGGTTATGTGAACCTCATGGAATTCACAGAATGGATTTAACTTAAAGAGATTTAACAGATTATTTAATGAAAATATTGACAAAACAAGGTTACAGTTTTACAACTTTTGCCGAAAGAGAAATTGTTCAAGATATCTGATTTTCAGCAAAAAGTGCAAATTGCTGACTCTTCATCGTCACTTGAAAAGAGTTATGAACTACCAAATGGTCAAGTTCTTACCATTGGAAATGAAAGATTCAGATGTTTTGTTCCAGCCATTATGTTTTGTAATGGAAACGATTTATAACAGCATAATAAAATGCGATTTAGATATTCATAAAGAGTTATACAGCAATAGTGTTATCATATGGATCTACAATGGTACTGCCGATCGTATGCAAAAAGAAATATCAGCTTTGGTTCTACCAACAATGAAAATTACACAGATATATAAATTTGGAAAATGACTGAAGTTGAAATATTTCATTTGGGTACCACTTCTCAAGCGATTAATATTATACTAATTATTTATAAAATTTAAATATTTTTTCTTAACACTTTTACAATGATTGCATATATAGTATCTTTGCTATACTGCATTATAAACAGTGTTGATCGATGTCGAGCTCAGTGAGATACATCTTATACTATAGAAATCTGAAAAGTGGAAGAAAAATTAAAAACTGCACACAAGTGCAACACATACAAACTTTTGATTCGTAGAAATGCACCACTGAGATACGTTTCTCTGATAACTTTATTTTAGAGAATTTTTAGAAAAAGATGATCGCTGAAAATTCTTAAAAATATATTTTTAATGAAAATATAAAGAGCAGATGAATTTGGTTCAATGTCTTTTCAATCCAGATTTGATTTCCTGAAAGAAGCTCTTCATATTGAACGCAGAAAAAAAATTACAAAAATTAAAAAATCATTTTATTCATAGTTGGCGTTTTCCCCAAAATGTTTTAGAAAAATACATATTCTTGGTAATTGATTTATTTAATTATAATTAAAAATATATGACTCACATTTTTACGAAATAATTCCAAAATATTTAAAAATAAATGTCATAAAATTCCAAAAATCCCTGAAAGCTAATTAAAAATAATTTATAATTATACTGTTGACTAAAAGTAAAATTTAAGAACTTGAATAATGATCTCATATCTAGATGGATCAAAATTCAAGCCTTAAAATTTATTTAAAATTAAATATCTTACCTGAAAGCCATTTCTAAAATGGCTAAAATAAATTTCCAAAACACATTCATGATGAGCAATTCAGTAAATGATACAATTCAATAAATTGATAAAGATGATTAATTGATACACCAACCGGCAATTGATTATCATCGAATGGCCATTGATTTGCAAATTTAATAATATAAATATTAACTTACCTATAATAAATGTGTGTGTGTGTCATAGCCAGATGTGACATTGAATTAGCAAGGTGACATTAAATTGGAAATTACACTATAGAAATATAGAAAAAATCGCAATTGGAAGAAAAATAAATACTCCCTCTGCCTAAAAATGATAGTCCAGTTTGACTTTAAATCGTAATTTGCAACTGGACTATCATTTTTGAACAGAGGGAGTACATACAAACACGGTTCACAAAATTTCTATAATAAAAAATACACACTATAGGACATTGATTTATCATACATACATTCAATTAGCAAAATATTTTCAATTTAAAATTAATTAATTATAAAAAAATATACGAGAATATATCAGAAACTTCATCAGAATCGACTATTTCATTTCAAGGAATTCATAGATGAATGCTATTCATTACATGGACGAACAAGAGATTCGGTAGATCACGAGTAGGCAATAGAATTTATAATGATGAGCTAATCCATTCACAATAATATATCTTTGACTATTCAAATCGAAAAGTTACCATATAATCCATTTTTGAACCCCATCGAAAGTGTTTAGCAAAATTAAAAATGGGGTGAGGACTAAAGTTTCTTCGGCTGATAGATTTAGCAGTCAGATTTACCTTCAATGAATGGTTTACTGCAATATTCCAAGCAGTTAACGAGGAACTTCAATGTATATTTAAATAAATAAATATCTTACTTCTTTATTCATTATTTTATCAAAAAACTTAAAATATAACTAAAATTCAAAACAAAGCTCAATTGACATTGCTAAATGAATGTCTCATTTATGATAATCAAATGCGCTTTGGTGAGTGAATTGCTTTACACGCCAACCACAACTACAGAGAATGTATCTCACTGGTGTTTGATGTATTTGAGATATGCACAAAATTTCATGTAAATGAGTCAAGTCAAGTATCAATAAAGTTATTGACGTACAGGTAACCCTTCTACAACGTGGTTTCGTTACAACGCGATTCCTAAAATGCGGCATTTTTTAGGAACCTATCTACCACGTTGTAGGAGGGTTACCTGTATTTAGATTCATTCATTTTAATAATTAATTTATTATATTGACTTATTATTTAATTGGGGATAATGATAACCACAAATTCATATCAAAATATTTAAAAAATACAAACGAAATATATACTTTCCAAAATCGGAAAGAAAAATTTCTAAAAATAATGACAGAATCATATATTTAAATCTTTCATTTCTAATATAATTTTATGAATATTCATGCGGTATATGAAAATCAAAAAATATTGTACAAGTGAAAAAAAACAATAATTTATTCGGTGACTTCTGACGAAAATTTATAGCACTGTTTCTCTTCTAATTTTTCTGTCAAGTAAATTATTTTATCAAATATTATATCTTCTTCATTGTCTTCAAGAATGGAGCGAAACCAATTGATGCGAGATTTATTATTCTGACGTACAATAGTTAGAAAATTATCCTTTAAACTAAATAATGTAAATTTTTTTTGACAATTTTCCTTCATTTCTCTTTCGTTGACAACAGAAATTTAGTAAAACTACGACGTTATTAAAACAATTTCAATAAAATATTAGTTAATAAATTATGATTTATTTAATTACGAAAGAATTAATTAATTTATTATTAATCAAAGATTTTTATTTCACTAACATGCATTATTTAAAAATCTATCAACATAATTTAAATTTTATTTCATTTAAAAACATTATTTTCTAGGAAAAATCAATTATTTCTCAAAAAATAATTAAAAGATTATCTAATAATTTTCTGATAAATTTAATTGCTATTTTGGCTAATAATTTTGATTATTAATTTAGATAATTATGCTTACAGATTTTGAAATATAAAATAAACAAATACTTTTAATTAATTAAATATATTTTTAATTAATAGTGACACATGATTATTGAAATAATTAATTATAATATTACTTAAAATATCAATAATATCAATAATATCATAACATTTTTCGTATATAACCTCTTTAATTTAATTTTAAGTTTAATGAAGAATAATTGTATATATTACTTTTGACTAACCCAACACTGCACAGTGATGCAAATATGCATCACAAATTTTTTCTGACTATAACTTAAAATGTAATTAATTAATTAATTAATTACTTATTAAATGCAGAATCATAAACAAGCCGTTTTCCATCAGAGGAGGCTATTCCTGAAAGCTAAATTGGATATTTTAAAATTATTTTCCCGTATTCTTCGCATACATTTATATACATTTATGCAATTTATAACTAAAAATAAAAATTTAAAAATAAAAAATAAAAAAATAAAAAATTGTAGGGTTAAATGAAATTTTATGAAAATATTTTGTATACAATATGGGAGTTAAATATTTGCTTACTTTGTGTTTTTCAATAAATATTTATGATACTAATGTTTGTCCTAAAATAAGTTACAAATTTATGGATGAAAATAATAATAACAAAATATATTTCTTTTGTTACTAAAATATCACAATTCCTATCTAAAGAATTTTTAAAAAAGAATTTTTACAAAACGAGGATTAATTCCAACGTTTATAGTGCTTTGTATCTCTCATAATTTTTATTTTTTATTTCGCGTTTTATCAGTATGATAGCTCATATTTTGAATTTTTATTCGTTGCAACATATCTTTTGTTCGTTATTTTTGTTTCGTCAAAAACACACTGAGCATAAGACATTTTCGATTAGATATCTCTGAATGAAGCATTTTTGGTGGCTTTTTTGGGAAGGACTCATTCACGAGACTCGTGCTTTTCATACGGAATGTAATGACCCAATGATGTCTTGTCTTTCCTTATAGTATTCTTCTAAAAATTCTACACAAGAGCATGAAAGAGGGCAAAATTGTCTTGACATACTTGCTTGTCTCGGATCAATGAAAAAATAACGGAAGACCCGAGAAAAATTGTTCAGACTGAGAAAAAAATTACAATACAAGAGCTAACTATGCACCCAAATTTGAATAAAGGCACTATTTATACAATATTCAGCGAAAGTGGCATAAAATAATTATGTTCTAACATATATCCACGTTGTTTGTCAGTTGGAAAAGGAAATCGATGCCTGCACTGCTGCGAAGAGAATCTTTATGTTTTGGACGATATTGAAGAGAGTTCTTTGGAAATACTATTACAGTAAATGAAAATCAACTTTCACTATATGTTCCATGGTCTAAACAATAATTTAAAAAGTAGAAACTGCTCGGATAAGTCTGTTCTAAGAAGATTAGATCATCAACAATTGATCATGTTGACTGTGTTTTGGGATGTCAATGGCATTATTCTGGCTGATTTTGTAGAAAGTGGTGTTCGAATTAACAGCTCTTAATACTCCAAACTTGTGCAAGACACAAGGAAGCTCCAAAGGAAAAGCAGGGTGTGTTGGCTCTATTACTTACACGATAACGCTTCCATTCACAAAAGTTCAGTTTCAATGAGCACAATTGAGTATTGTGAACTTAACCTGCTTCCCTAGGATTATGACAAAAATTTTCACCTGTGGTTAAAACATATGAGTTTTGTCATTTTGATTGTAGTTTCATTAAAAGATTTAAGATTTGCGAGAAAAAGGTAGCGCCCAAAAGTATTTGAATATTGAAGTTTAGGCATCTTTAAATATTAAATATTGGTTTCTTTTATGTTTAAAGTTTAACAAGTATTACATTATTTTTGAAATTGTCGGGGTTGGTAAGAAAACCAAAAAAATGTATATATAATAGGAAGGCATAACAAATATTAGTAAAATCAATAAAAGTGCAAAATTAATTAAAAATCAAAAATCAATATTGAACTGGTATCGGGTATGCTTGAACGCCAAATCGATAGACGAGTTCAGACATTATAATGAAAATTTAATAAAGGGATTCACAGATAAAGTTAATGCGAAAAAATAAATTAATATGTAATGGGAAATTAGAGCGCTGAAGGAAACCCGAAGCGCAGTGAGTCCTGATTGATCAGATAAGAGAAGGAATATTCCGTGCGTCAATCTAGAACAAATAAATTAAAATAATTTGGAAACCCTCAAATGTTTACCTAGGATTCTCGGGAGATAATTAATTGCAATTCTGCAGATAATTTCCCTCTCAGAAACAGTATAAAAAGAGAGCTCAGAAACAGACAAGCCACCAGTTGATCGAAGAAACAAAGAGAAGCTCAGAGAATCAGGCGATTAGAGATCAGAGAACTAAGTATCGTAATTGGAAAAAAGGTTTAATCCTCGTACCAGAAAAGGTGATTTCCCCTCGGGTTATCTACCTTAACGAGCAATATTTATATTGAACGAAAGGTGCAGATATAGTGACGAATAGTAATTTGATTGAAATTAAATAAAGTTATTCTGTGTTGGGTTTCGATTTATTTATTTAAATAAGAACACGAGGAGTCAGAGGGAACCGGTTTTAAAAATATAATCAAACAAAATCATCAATGATATCAAAAGAAATTGAGTACAAGAATTCAGAAGTATGGGCAAAAACTTTGCATCCACTAACAAAGAAACAAAAACGAAGAAGCGACATTGTCACTGTAGACAAGAGTTTGAGTGAATTTGTTAGACTTCCTTTGATGAAGAATGTTATTGGAAGATTATTGTTTATTTATGAAGTAAAAAATTATTATATTACTATATTAACTTCGCTAATGTTTGTATGTTTGTATGTGCCACGCAAATTTTGTGAGGCCAAATTAACCTACTTTTCGTGATCGGATTGAACTGAAATTTGGCAAGTAGATTTGTTGTCGAGAACACTGCATGCTATCATCATCCATTCTTCAACATTTCCTTCTGAAACCTTTTCGCAATCCCATCTTTGTGGTCAGTATTAGCAGCTGTGGTGTCTGAAATAATCATTTGAATGTTTGATCAGGCATCATAATTGTCAAACACGGATTTATTCTCGTTGAAGATGTGCTGAGAAGATCAACTTTGACATTTTGTACCTATATGGACATAAGGTTCAAACTTATATAACATATTTTAGATATAATTACATTATCTCTCTGATCCGAAGCTATGAATAGATAAGAATTTATATTGAAATGAGGAAATAACAGTAGATTTAATATCATTGAAGACATAGCATGGTAAATATATGCAGAATGGATCGCTAGAACCACAATACATAGATTGTCAACATCAAATTTAGTCCGTATATTGAAGCACATTCTAAACTTTTATTTATAGAAACCTTCGTGTCATCTAGTGTAAATGATGATTTTGAGGACAAAAGTATTCTGGGCTAAAGCTTGAATACAGTGAAGATGCATCTCTAAGACCGTATATTGAAGCACAAGTTGTGAAACATGTTCGTAAAGCAATACGGAGCTATGAAGATTGAAAACTACAGAGTGAAAATGACTCAGTTTTGGCTACCAACAGAAGATCGACCCCTTAAAAGGACCCACTTATCTTTGTACCACTCAATTTAATTTGCTTACATGCCAATTTCAAACCAATCCAGAAACTGCAGCAAATGAACTTCAACTTGAATTGATGGATCTTCAAAGTGACAACACTCTGAAGGAACTATTTCGAATCTAGACACTAACATAATTCTTTTCACCTTTTAAAGCCAGTAAATTTTGCTAGCAGATTTTTATTAATCTTTGGATCAACTTATTTATGTGAACAAACATTCTCGTGTTTGAACATTAACAAGTCCAAAACCAGGTCGCAGCATACAGAGCATGACTATGAAGTATATAACTTGTATAACTTGTATAACTTGTAGGAAAATTTTCTAAATTACATATATCTCATTGAAATTAATTAAATTGAAATCCTCTTAATTCTCATGTATTTATTTCATCAAGATTTACTAAAGACATACATAATTTATATTATCGTTATTCTTGTGTTAAAATTACAAATGCTGCTAAAAATAATCAAAGCATAAATATAACCTTTTAATTTTAATTAATAGCCACAACTACCGATTTCATTAGCATTCCAGAAAGTCTAAAAACCGTTATTCGTTGTAATATTGATGAAAACCTGCTTGCAAAAAAGACAAATTAATAATGCGACCCGCCATGTATGGAGTTGATGCAAAATTGCCCCGCCATCAAAAAAGTTTGCCGATCCCTGTCATAAACATATCTAAAATGCATTTAAATAAAAGTATTGTGTAAAGTATGTAACATTATTTTAGTTGATTTTACACATGTAGAACCAATTCTCTACTTTTATATGGATACCGTACCCTTTTTGCACGATTTTTTGAAACAAGTTCGCGTAAAAACAGAATCAGGCGTATTTTACAAAGTGATATAATAAAATTAACTCCATATAGCTTTCAAATGTATAAAATTCTGTATGCACAAATTTTGTAATACAATAAAGAAAATAATTTAATAGTGTTAGAGACAAGATAACGAAACTTTAATAAAACGCAATTAAATCGAATTAAAATAAAAGAAAAGATCAAAAAAGATCACATCTAGAGATTAGCATTTAACAAATTTTATATTTTAAATAATTTTGTTGAATAAACATTTAGAAACTTTTTGTTGTTCAGTAAAATTAAAAAGTCAGCAAATAATTAATTTATTTAATTAAAATTATTAAAAATTTAATAAACGATTGATTTATTGGTGTTTATTGAATTCCTTATTTATACATTACAATATTGGAAGAAATTCGTCAAGGTGATATGTTTCAATAATATTAATAAAAGTATATTTTCAATAAATAAAATTTATAATATAAAGGATGTCATTAATACAAAAGGCAACGTAGCTAACACTCAAATTTGAAAAACTATTGCAATTTAAACAAATAATTAAAACTTTTTAATGAAATATCGTAAAGTGATCAAAATAAAAAACAAGAAATCAAACAATAAAGTTCTATTTTATAATTTTATAAATAATACGAGTTATTCATTGAGCAACATACTAATAATTTATTATCAATATTCATACATGACAAGACTTTGTGCAAGTTGAAATTAGGACAGTTAACAAATAAGTTGATAAAGAGCACCATATTCGTCCAAAGGTTTTGAAGTCGGTATCAAATTACAAAGCAATGAATGCAGTTTTTGAAAACTTGGTCTGACTGCTGGATCAGATTTCCAGCAATCTGTCATTATATCTCTAATCTGTTTACTCGAATCCAAAGGATTAATTGGATTATCGTGAACAATTTGGGTCAGATCTAAAGACCGATTATTGGGCAATATGCTGGATGGATGATTATTAGCAATCAACATGGAGTTTCTAATGATATTGGGAATAATTAAAGATAAATCCTGGGTTTGATTACACAGAGCAGAATACGGTTTCATTTGGCATTCGGTAAATATCTCCCACATTGTAACACCAAAAGACCAGATATCTGATTTTGTTGAATAGTTGCCCTGGAAAAAATGTTTCAAAATAATAAACTGATATTTGAAAACACAAATTTCAGTAATTTAACTAATGTAAAATTTTATAATATGAATTATAAATATCAACATTATAATATTAAAATTAAAAACTTTTTAACCTCTTAATAAATAAAATTAATTAATTAATTAATTCATTAATAATAATAATAATAATAAAAATAATAAATTCACAAAATAAATTAAGATGAAAATGCCTTTGCAACTGATGTCATGGATAGCTTAATCGTTATTAAAACAAATAAATTGAAAATCGAGAGGAAAATAGTTTACCCCTTTTAGATTCAAAAATAAAAGTCCAAAATGACATTTCAATAAAAAGGTTTGGCAAAAGATTAAAATCAAGAAACATATTGTTGGCCCATACCTTAAAATGAAGATATCAATAAAAATAAATAAGATATGCAATAACATCATAGCTATAGAAAACATCATGAAAATCCTCCAAACAGAAGAGGAGATTATCATACTCAACCTTTTGAAGGAAACAAGCTAAAGATCTAAACTGATTAATTCATTTCTTGGAGACAAGTGACTTTTTTTTCTTATATATTATTATTATCATTTTAGCGTAAACATTTCGAAAACTTTTCAGTTTTCACATGGCTTTACAATTTACAAATTGGAAATTTAAATTTAAATAAAAAAAAATTATTTTAAAAATATAACAATTTTATATCTGAAAAATTATTTTTCATAATTTGTTCCAAAACCTTTAAACATACAAACAAATAAATTTACAAGGAGGAAAGTGTCATATTTAAAGTTTTAATTATTTACAAGAATTAATGTCATTTATTTCTAATTGTTTTCAAGCAATACTTTCAATACTTTCATGTTTTATTTAAGGTTTTTTCAACATTCTTTTTTCTGAAAACAAAAATTGAAGATACATGGTATTGAAAATATAAATAAACCAATAGCGAAAAAAATATTAAATTTTACTAAAGTGACTATTGTCAATTTTATTTTAATTTAAATTAAACATGGAAAATATTTAACCAAAAAACTAATAATCAAATACTAATCAATACTAAGAACTGCTCAATTGTGATAATTTTGAAAAGCTCGAGCTGTTAAAAACAAAAAAAAATGAATAATGAAAATCTTTAAAAAAAGAAAATAAAAAGAAAAGCTTAAATATATAAATAAAAATTGTCAAATACTTTATAAATAATACTTATTAACTATTTTCAATAACAAAAAAAATAATCATTTTTTTAAGAACACTTAAATTTTTATAAACTTCTCTATTTTCCCAAAAAATTTCCAAAAAATTCCTATAATAAAGACAAAAAATCAGTATTTAAGCTATATATTTGCTCTTATTTTGAGTTTGATTTTTTAGAGGTGTAGACAAGCAATTAAAACTTCAGAGAAGGGGTCGTCTAATCAGCACATGTAGATCAAATTTCTAATCAATTGAATATTTATTGTTTAAAAAATTTCTAATTGATTTTTTAATAGATTTTTTAAAACTATTTTCATCCAAATTGTTATAATTAATTAATTATTTTTAAATTATAAAATGTTAATTCTTCAAAATGAAAGTAAATTATCAGTGGATAATTTTGAAAAAATCCGATAGTTAAATCGAGAAGAAAAAGCCATTGTGATTGTAAGGCCTCGAATTTTCACTGAAAATTATTGATTTTTCAATGTTTGATTTTTTTTCGATTAAAGAATTCCAAAAATTGAGTTGGTAAAATTTTTAAAAAATTTGATTTATTATTTAATTATTAGTTTCACCTGAATTATAACAGTTGAAAAATTCAATATAGAAAATGAAAAGTATTTTTAAAAATAATAAAATTAAAAATGGTTTTAAATTTTTTTACTAAAATTATCTAAATTTTATTTGTTTAACTTTTATAGATAGTCTACTTATTATTCCTGTCTATAATTCTTATCTGTTAATACTTTTGCTTATTCTTGTAAAATTAATTTTTTTGGAAAATTTTATACGAAATCCAATACTACCACTATATTAAACAAAATTTTTTATTTTCCTAAATTATGTGTTATAAAAATTTCATTTCAAAATAATAAATATAATAAAATCTTTTATTCTTTGTTCATTTTTGATACTCCTTTGTTTTTAACATTTAATTTATTTTAAACAAAAAATAAGAAATATTAAACACGTAACCATAAGAAAATTAAAAATATAACAAAGTAATTGATAAAGGTTATGATAATATAAATTAATTATCTCATCAATTATTAAAAAAAACATTGTAAACTAATACAATACAATTTTTGATAAATACAGGTATCCGTGGTTTAGCGCTCAGTTCGCGTTCCTGAAAATTTAGGGTTAACATAAACACTGTTAAAAGAGATACTATTTACACTGAAATATGGGGTTTGAGTTTCATAAATATTTTTTTCTTGTAAAAAATGATCAAAAAGATGGTATTTCATTTAAAAATATCTCTTTTATTTATTGTAAAATTCATTTGAAAACAATAAATTAAATTAGAATTCAATATAATAATTTTATAATAACATTATTTATAAATTAAATGTTGGGTACTAGTGAATTAATTGTAGCCCACATCAAATTCTTAAATACTATAAAAATAAATTGTATGTCGATTATGTATGAAAATCCGTATTTAATGTGGGTTGCATATAACCTAGATGTTCATGTGAGCTACATTAGGTTTACAAGTAGTCAAGGTGTTTTAAATAAATTCTGAAATTATTTAAAGAATAATAATAATAATAATAATAATAATAATAATAATAATAATAATAATAATAATAATAATAATAATAATAATAATAATAATAATAATAATAATAATAATAATAATAATGATAATAATAAATACATATAGAATTATTCATAGAAAAAAAAGATAACGAATTAAAAATATTTTAAAGCGAAGATAATTTTTTTTCTTCATTAAATTAAAAGAGCGCAATAACAAAACGGTGCTAAAATAGATAGCGCTAATAGATGTATGCATGTATTAATTAATAATTATTTTGTAGAAATAAAAATTTAATTGAAAATTAATATAGAAAACAAATTTTTAAAAATCTTTTAATAGAGATTTAGATAAATAATCTCATATTCATTTGATATAATTGTGATATTATTATCATCAAGAGATCTTTTAGATATCATCCAGACTTTGAGGATTGGGAGACACTTATTACGATTCAAAATGAAGAATAGATTGTGCATGTTCTTAATTCCCATATTATTTAATCATAATTTCAAAATAATATTTCATTCTAAAATTAGACTCTTTCTGCAACTTTTATTATGAATAAAATATTTAAATTCAGATAACTTTATTCATTAAAATTTCTTTATTTAATTAAAAAGCATCACATCATTGAAATGTTGATAGTTTCATTCTTTAAACTTTTTAATATATTTTTTAACACTTGTACGCGTATTGTGTCGTAAAAAACTTTATCTACTTAAACTAATAATACTTCCTTTTCTAGATTATGCAATCGGAATTACTAAAAATTGTATTAGAATTTCGTAATCAAATATAAATCTAATATTATTTGTGATCACTAAACTATTGCTTCATTCCAAATCTCAATCTTATGTTTTATGATATTTTTATTATTTATCATTATTACTGATAACCAATGTGAATATGAAGTTTGCAAAATGTTAATATTGAACATTAACAAATGCACCCGTAAATATTACTATTTTAACAAACCGATCTTTTGGCTCACATGCCGAAGTAGAACATAGAAAAACACGGAAAACACTCAACTATCTGATAATATAAGACATTAAATGTGGATAACCTTGCAAAATGTAAAAATTATACAAAATTACTAGAATATTGTTTGTAGAAATAGAATTTATTATAACTATTTTTTGTAAAAATTGAAAAACTAATTTTTAAACAAGAAAATTATTGTAAAAAATTTTATGCATTTAAAACAATAAATAAAATTTCATTTAATCTCAAAACGCATTTTGAAATTTCCACTTGATTATCAATTACTAAAAAAGAATTTAATTTCAATTGAATATGAATTTTCAAGTAGAAAATTATTCATCACAATCCAAATCCAAATTTCAATTAAGCTTTTCGGAGCCGGTACTCCATATAAATTTCTCTAAATAAGTATTCTGTATTTTTCAGCCAACAGTTACTATTACAAAACAAATTATTTTCGTATAATTTGCATAATGATCTAAGCGTCAAAACAACCTATAATAGCCACATATTCCCTCCCGACTGATCCCATTATGCATCAGTGAGTATAATAAACGCTTGAAAGCCATTAATTTCGTTGATATGCAATTTATCTTGTATATGCAATAAGAAATTATTTGAAATAATATAAGAAATTCTTTCTTTTCTTTAATAGATATATCAGTTTCTAACTCTTGACACAGTTCAAAAGATCTAATTTTTAACTTTAAATGATTAGATACCATTAAATAAAGTTCGCAGTTCGGTTCTGATTATTTCTGAATATTTAGAAACAAATAGCTTTAAATAAATTTCAAATTTCAAATTATGTTTTCCAATGCCTTTCTCATATATTTCCAATAATTTCTGTAAATTTATCAATTTCCAAATTTTTAATAAAGTTTTAAGTTGAAATTGTTTTAAATAAAATATAATTTTAATTGCTCCTCTTTTCTTCTTTACTACTCATGTAAATTTGAAATGTAATAAAACGCTAGAAAAACCTAATAATTGCATATTTTTATTATAAAAAAAATCCCGTAATAAATGATTGCTGCTCATAATTTTTGTCCGCTCGTGTGTATTTTTATTACATATAATGTAGTGTAGTGTATGTATGCTTGCATATTAACTGTCTCACAAATGCCCCTAATTTATGTATGTACCCTTAATATGTGTCATCAAGTGTGTTTATTTTTTCTATAAACTAATTAACTTTATACCTTTTAATTTAATTTTTGAAAATGATTTATTCATTAATTTTTTTCACTTTCTACATCAGTGAAAAATTAGAAAATTAATTTAAAATTAAAAAAATTAGAATGTATTATTTAATAACGCTTAGCAATTACATTAGTTTATACTATTAATTTTTTTTATTAATATTTACTGTCGTGATTTTATCTGCAATCATGATGTCTGTAAATTCCATGGACATAATTTAATATCAGGTCTCAATTATTATATTTATGATTCTATTGATAATTTTATGCGATTATAAATCAAATTTCAAATTTCTCTTTTTAATAGATTTTCATATATATTTTCTATTGAACACAAAAATTAAATTCAAATATTAAAAATATGAAATTAATTAAGAGAAGTCAATATTAAAAAAATATGAAAATTTTAATATTAAATTCGATAATTGCATTAAATTAAATTAAAATATTGGAGGTAACGAAAATTTCAATCAATTTACTCTTAATAACACTGTAAGACCTCTAATACCCCTTTCTTTTTATTAATTTCCTACTGCCATATTTTTAAAAATAAAGATGAAAATTTAAAATAATTCCCCATATGAAAACTAAAAATTAAAAAAAAACATTACATTAATAGATAACTATATGAATTAATTAAATACTTTGAGTAGGGTTGCCGAGGCATAAACTGAATTTTTGAAGTTTTGCTCGGTACAAACAATGACAAGCAAAATTAGTGCCCAAAGCTTGGAGACTCTATGCCCATACCTAATAAGCGACCTAACAATTGAAATATACAAAGTATAAAATAAAAATCAACGTTAAAACAATCTTGAAAATGTTTAATTGCTGGTCATATCAACATTAAAAGTATCATTTAAAAAGTTCAAAATTTTAATCACAAAATGTTTTCATTTTATCAATTATACAAACAAAACGGTAATTATTTTCCTTTTACTAAGCCATCTTATTTTCATAAATGTAATTATATATAGGTAATTAAAATACGGTCAGACAATAGAATGAATTCATAAAAGGCAGACGAAAATATGACGTGTCAATGGACAATATCGTTTTTTCCTCACCACATCCTTTTAAAAATCATAACCTAATTATATACATGTCTAAGAATAGAAATTTGAAACAATAATAAAGTTAATAACATAAACATAAATAGAGTACTTATAATTAATATTAAAAAACACCACTCGAACTTCATTTAAACAATATTTCGACAGGTTCACTGTCACTGTGAGTGTACAAAAACAAAAAAATGCTTTAATAATAATGTTAATAATAATAATAATAATAATAATAATAATAATAATAATAATAATAATAATAATAATAATAATAATAATACATTGGAAGTACCCTCAGGACATTGCACCAAAGAGTTAAAGAACATCTAGATCCTGGTGGAACATCCTCGTTGGGCAGACATCTCCGGCAGTGTCAGCCAACAGAGGAAAGAAAAAATATTTCAATAGAAATCATAGCTAATGGAAACATCCAAAAGAAAAATGTCAGAATCAAAGAAGCAATTCTCATAATAAACAGACAGCCAAAGATCAACACTAAAGAAGAAATCAATGAAATCATGAATTTGATCTGTTGTCATTGACTTTGAGAATAACTGACAATATACAAAGAAATTAAAAAAATAAGAATAAATTAAAAAGTAATAATTAGAATAATATAGAAAAAAAATTTTAAAAAAATAGGGTTTGAAAATCAAAATTGACACATTTATTGAAATATTTAAATAGCATATATAAGTAGTTATTGGAGGCTTTATTTAAAATATTTTCAAATATTTTATTAGGCTTCTAGAAGCTAATTATAGAAGCTGTAAAAAATTTAAAAATTTTAGTTTGTGTCATTTTGAAATTTTAAATGTAAAAATTATAAAAAAATTTTAAAAGTTTTTAGTAAAACAATTCATTATATTTACAACCAATGAGAATTAAGAGAAAGGAAATAAAAGAAAGATTGAAGGGTATTTTGAAGAAGAACATTACTAAATTCCAGGAGATTGACAAGGACTATCGTATAGTCGAAAATTCTTTCATTAAATACATTATTTGCAGCAAAAGGCTTAAATTATCATTTTATTGTTTTAAATAATAAATGCTGCTACCAAGCAATCATCATTTTAATAATAATAATAATAATAATAATAATAATAATAATAATAATAATAATAATAATAATAATAATAATAATAATAATAATAATAAATTAATATTTTATAATTAAATGAAACTTAATTATGTTATATGATATCTATTTGCACGTATTCGTTTGTCCACACAAAAGCAATTAATAAAACAAATAAATTAAGAAAATGTAATTTAATATTAAAATTCAAATAAATTTACAAATTTAGGTTTGTTAAGGGAAAATCGGCAAGCATATTAAACCTTTAATTAAATAATAATAATAATCTGTATAAACTCAAACAGAAATGATTTATTAAAAAATACCTTTAACTATGTTGAGATTGATTTTTAAAAGAAATCTTAGAGAAAATTTACGTTTCAATAAAATTTTCACTATTGAAAAATATGAAAATGAATAAAATTTGTCTTGACACGATAAAATGTCAGTTTTTCTTCTCAAACTTGAAACAGAAAAGAAATTTCAATTTTTTACTTACCAATAAATTTTTTATTAAAAAAAAATTATATTTTTAAACTAGAAAATCATTTGATTGGATAGAATTATTTTTTGCATATTGTTAATAACCGGAAATTATTTTATGACAAAATGACAACATTGGATAATCTTTGAATTTCGATTCGTGTTTCATTCATTGATGATGTTAGATAAATTTATTTTCTTTTATTTTAATACAAGATTTAAATTCTTTTAATCAGCAAGATTTTAAATTTCGTTTTTAAAAATTGATCGAAAATAAACTTTTTTTTTGATTGTTTAATGACTAATAAATCAATACAACATTTTTTGTTAAAAAATTTCTTTCAAAAAGAATAAATAAAAGAGTACTTTCTTTATGTATTTTATTATATATACGCACTTATATTTTCATTATTCTAAATATTTTAAATTATAATAAAAGTTTAATTTTAAAATATAATATTCATATTGAAATTTAATTTAGGTAATTTTATATATCACTATAAAAAAATGAAAACATCTAAACAAAATTATTATTTTTTGAGAAATTAATTAATCATTAATTAATTGATGTAGGAATAGCGACCTAATGACAGTTTCTGAGGTAATTAATTTTTAATTCAAGGAAAATCCGATTTATTTTTTTTAAGAAATTTTTAAAAATATTAAAAATATAGATTATAATTAACGATTATAATTAAAAATCAAGTATTTAATAAATGTTAGATTTAATTTAATTGATAAAATACAAATAAATATTGATTATGTAAAATTCATTGTTTTTTATAATAAACAAGATAACAATCAGATATTCTTAGAATTTAATATTGGGAAATTTTATTCTTAACTTTTCTCAAAATAGATTCTCAATTAACTCCCTTGTTTTGTTACTAGATTTTTAGATATCTTATTAAAAATGTGTTTTAATTAAAATCTATTTTAATAATATAATTTCATTTAAAATACATAAAGAAATACGTAAAACAAAAGCCTTCTTTAAAGTCACCATAATTTTTTTAATTGATTAATTAGTTTTTACACTAAAATGTACAACTTAATGTTATACTTATACTAAAACGTGTTAAAAAGGCAAATAATAAAAGAAAAATGTTCCATTTAAATATGGTCTTAGAAATTTCACTAAACCTTAAAATCAGCTTGAATCGCTTGAAGAAATGACTGTACACAAAAACAATGATGGTAGAATGAAACAAGTGCCTTATCATTCAAAGACGAAATATTTTTATTTGTAATCAAAAGGAGTATTTTCAAATTTATAAGAAAAGGACTTAAAATAATCTAAAGCAGCCAGAGTCAGACTTAATGTCGATTAACCAAAATTTAGCAAACATTTTTAAAAATATATAAATGTGTTTCAAATTTAATATTGAAAAATTAAATTTTTAAAATTATTTAAAAGTTTTTAAAAAGTCATCTACTTAAACACTACCTTGTTAAAAGAGACTTCCAATAACTTGGAAACATTTATTTAATTACATCTCTCTCCTTTCTTGTCTAATGTTTCTATAAATAAAATAAAACCATTTAGCAAATTCGAAAAGCATAAACATTTTTAAAAATATATAAATGTGTTTCAAATTTAATATTGAAAAATTAAATTTTTAAAATTATTTAAAAGTTTTTAAAATGTCATCTACTTAAACACTACCTTGTTAAAAGAGACTTCCAATAACTTGGAAACATTTATTTAATTACATCTCTCTCCTTTCTTGTCTAATGTTTCTATAAATAAAATAAAACCATTTAGCAAATTCGAAAAGCATAAACATTTTTAAAAATATATAAATGTGTTTCAAATTTAATATTGAAAAATTAAATTTTTAAATTATTTAAAATTATTTAAAAGTTTTTAAAATGTCATCTACTTAAACACTACCTTGTTAAAAGAGACTTCCAATAACTTGGAAACATTTATTTAATTACATCTCTCTCCTTTCTTGTCTAATGTTTCTATAAATAAAATAAAACCATTCAGAAAGCACTGTATTGAATATGCAAATAACATTATCAGATTAATCTCTTTCTAGTTAATCTAATGAAATTAAAACTTTTCTTGAAAACAAAGAGAGTATCAAAAATAAAAGACAAAGCTTAATAATTTTTAGAAAAACAAGACTGATAATTATTTTTTTTTAATATTAAGAAAATTTTTCATTTATATTTCTATTTATTTAAACAAAAACATGAAATGTGTAATCAATAAAGTTTGAATATAAAAAGATAAATCTGTCATTTGAAAGAATTCAATATTTTTGTTACAATCAATTCTTTGATACTAAATTACCATTTCATCAAATTATTTCACAAATAATTTATACTTTTTTATGTTAGAATATTTATTTCGAAATTATTTCCATCTAGATACAAACAATGTTACATGTAAAGCTCAAGACCACTTTGTTTAAACAGAGTGGAAAAAAGTAATTTATTACTATTTAATTTATTGAAAAATGTATTGAAAAAAAATAAAATGCCTATTTTTAAAGTATGATTTATTTATTATATTTTTTTGTATTTTAGGAAATAAATAAATCACATTATTAATAAAAAAGCATCTTTCATAATTATAAAATCTTCGAAATTTTATAAATCTGTAGAAATATTTCCATATTATGATGGAAAATGATTTGTAATATTTAATTACTGAATACAGTCCAATATATTATTTACTAAAAACATGTTATTTTAATGTTGTCAATACTATTTTCATGTAAAAATTAAAGTTATTCAAATTATAAAATTATTGAAATAAATTTTGTATAGATCAGGGGTTCTAGAAATTCCAGCTACCAGGACCCATTTTTAGAAAAGGGAAAGTTTTTGCAACCAACCCGATTAGTAAATAGAAGCGGCTTATAATATTTTGTTTTATTTAATCTTTTTAATTTATAATTATTAGATTATAAAGTTCATAGTTTATATATAAAGAAAGGTAATAATGTTTAAACATTTAGCAATAATAAGGAATAAACATAATTTATTAAAAAAATCATCAATAAAAATCATATATCTTTGCATATTACTGTAAAAATTATATAGATTTAAATCCCTGTCATTATTCATTCTTTTTATTAATGGTCTTACATTTTCAAAAGTTTTACCCGAAGATCTCTAAATAAAATTTCAAAAGTGCCATTTCTCAAACTAGATCAATATAACAGTGCAATACTGGGAGAATTTTAAAAAATGTAATTTTAAAATTTAAATTTGAAATTTAAATAAATAAATTTTTACTACAAATAGAAAATATAAATGTATTAAACTAAATAATTTCTTAAAAACTCAAGGAACGGTTTGATAGAATGTAAATAATCAAGTTACTATAATATTGTATGACGCTGGAAAAATAAACTATTCCCAGTTTGTGGGGTTTCCTAAAGAATTTTGAGGAAATTGTCAAAAGGTCTGTATGGATTAACCATTTTGATCTATTCAACAACTGGGATTTTGATCTCAAATTTATTAGATAATCCATTACCCAATTGGTTTCTGTCCATCAGCCAGTTTGTCATTTTCAATAAATTATCACCAGACATTATTTTCAGTCAGTCTCTATTTCTATTCCCTTGACTATATTAAAATTGCCTGAATAATTTTCATTTGATCTAAAAACCATTTAGAATAAAAAATAAATGCTAATTATTTCATAGTTTCCTCAAGAATTTGAATTTCTAAATGCCAAACTTTAAAAAATAGAAAATTGTTGATAAAATAATTTTTAAAAAAACCCTTGAAATTTATTTTAAATTTTACATAAAGTTTTTAGTAGTATAATTTAATACTTTTTAGTTTTAAACTCTATTTCAAACTGCATCTCCCAGGCTTTGTGTATGTGTAAATATTTTCCTATCAAGAGCGTTTGAAAATTTAAAAGGAATCACAAGACAACTGTAAAAATAGTTCAAGAAAGACGTGAGAATTAACATCACAAAAATGTATTTGTGCTTTTCATTTATTTGGGATACAAATAACAAGCTTATTATGGATTTCACAAAATCTAAGGTTTATCTCAACAGTGAGCACTACGCCCTTATTACATGTACAACAATGTATCAATTCATATAAGTGACCTGTCAATGGCAGCAGTTACGAATTGTGACCTTGTGACTTGACCATTTTGATTTATTTTTATTTAACCACCTCAACCAAGTCCCCTAATAGATTGTTATTTCTCTCCAAAAGGAAATTTACAGAATACATTCACTGAGTGTATTACCAAAAATTACTGTTTAAATTTGAATTTTACCTTAAAACTGTTAATTCCTGATTTTTTGAACAATTTTTATTAATATTTCCTTAAGAAATCATTTTTAAAATTTAATTTAAATAATAAATTATCAAATGGGAAATTAAAGATTTTAAAATATTTTATAATTTTATATTATAATTTTATAATATAATTTTTAATTTTAACAACCTGTAAACTTTTTAAAAAATTATAATTTAAAATTATTTAACCAAATAATTCAATACATCTCAAGACAACATAAATCCACATATCCACCATTTACAATCCAAACTATTTAAACACATTCAAAACATGAATGTACACAATATTTTGAGCATTCATTTTCGGATCCAATTAAGAAAGATATTTTTAAATAAATTTTCAATCTGTTTCATTTGACTAGCAAAATATAAAAAAAAATATTTTTTAGTAAAAACAAACTTCACTCGGCCTACATATATTTTAATTTTAATATTTTCATATACATTTCAAATTACAATACTTTAAGAAGATCTAAAAAATCTTTCAAGTAAACAATAAATTTATTTATACCTCTTAAAGTTTTGTAATTTAAATACAACAGATTGTTTTTGGAATGAAATGTATGTTAAAAAAATCAATACTTATCAATCTTAAATCAATTATTTTTTGAATTTGAAATGGTAATTTAAAAATTATTTTTAATTGTTTATTATGAATTTTAAAAATTAATTAAAAAAATAATTAATTGAAATTTTTAAAAATCACCTTAGCGTATCATTTTATTTAAAAGAAATCAAAGTAATTTACCCAAAAAATAAAAAATACAAATTATCATCAAATTTTCCAAGACATTTCTTGAAAATAAATTAAACATTAAAAATATTTTCTGAACAAATTTAGAAGAAAATACCATCACATTTAAAATACCATAAATTCTTCAGATCATAATTATGATCCGTATATAATTTATTCAATCTTCACATCCTACCGCGTTAAACTTTGAATTGATTGCCTAAAATTACCATGGAAATTATAATTTATAAACCATTAAAATATTGGGATTTATTTCATAAAATATTTATTCTCATATATCTGAGACCATTAACGATACTGATGATATCATGCGTATCTGTGACATATTTATCAGAAATTGAAAAAAGACACCCATAAAATTTGGTCTTAAGTGGTCTCGTGACTAATTAGATAATAATGTTTTTTATAATATTATTTTACTGAAATCTAGAATATAAAAATCAAAAGTTATCCAAGAATAAATAATTTAAAATAAATAATTCAAACCATATAAATATATATAATAATCATATATAATATCAAGTATTATAATACTCAGAGGAATATAACCGACACCCTCATATAAATAGAACATTTTAACTAAACCAGTAAAAAAGAAATGATATACTATAAGAGCTAATATAAGTTAAATTTAGTAGAAACATTTGAAATATATATTGTATATAGATGGTAGATGGGGAAATATGCTAGTAGATATGCTAGGTGACCAACCCATATACAACATCTTATTCCAATCAAAAATGTTTAAATTAAATATTAATATCAATTTCATTTTAGATTAATCCTTTTGATTGTTAATAATTATTGTTACTATCATTCAAATAATGTCAGATTATAAATAATCAACATTTATTTTTAAAATTACTTTAGTAAATTATATAAAATTAAATATCGTTTTTCTATTCAGCTCGACTTGCTCACCGGACGACACGCGATGTTGCGTAATTCAAGACCCCGCGCGTTCACCAACAGTCACAGTTTAAGCGAATAGTGGGCCGACTGGTTTGTCATATAACTAATTTTGATTCAAGTTTTTGTAAAATATATAAATTTTTTAAAATTTCAATTCTAGTCTACATAAAGATATTGCACATTACAATGCGGTTAATTGACTAATTATTTATACTCACTATCCTTTTTTATCGTTAATTTAAATAATATTAATAAATATGTAATTGATTTTTCACTAAACCGCACTTATCAAATCGTTCAGAAACAAAAAATTAACTATCATGCAAAACACTATCGAAACAAATTCTTTTTTCATACATTTTGATAAATATACCGAATTTTATAATAATAAATTTTATTCTCAAAAACCCAACTATTTGGTCAAATGCCATTGTCCCATAAACTTTATCAGTGCAACTCAATCTTCAATATAATTTTTCAATTTTAAAAGTCAAAGTTAAAAATGCCTTAATGACTAAAAAAACTAAATTTTAAAAAGATTTTTAATTTAAATATATGTAGAGANATACTATTTGCATCCCAAATAAAATGAAAAGCACAAATACATTTTTGTGATGTTAATGCTCACGTCTTTCTTGAACTATTTTTTACAGTTGTCTTGTTATTTCTTTTTTTTTAATTCAGGGATGTAGAGAAAACAGTGCCTCATTTATCGTGATGATGTTATGTAACGGAAGACAAAAAGTGAATCATTTTGCGGTATTACACACTTTACAGTGAATGTTTCAAAGTAACACAATAGAGCTGGTCAACAAACAACAAGACTAAAACAAATGCATTAAATTTACCTAAATACTCTGTTCTTTATTTCTTAAGAATATTTTTAAATACACCTTTTACTTTCACTGCTTATTGAGCATATCACATGCAGCACATCATACGTATATTCCGGGAAAAGTTGATTGAAGAACCAGAAAGAAGTTTACATTGTAATTTTTTACGATATAAAGCAGAAAGAAATAGGATATTAGAGTAAATGTTGCGTAAGTTCCATTTTGTTTTATTTAGTGAGAGAAGCTTTCACTATTTGATAATCGGAAATTTACCTGACTTTTGATAAAATTTATACACTACACACATTTAAAAAAGGGATTTGAAGTTGTCCATCAAACCAGGGTCAAAACAATAATCAAACAAATGGCGAATAATCAGGTCAAGTACACGGTTTTGGCAACGATACACTATGGCTTTTCTAATCTTCCTCTTTGCAACTCTATTTGAATTCGAATGACAATCCCTTTACGTTGGCTGTACTATATTAGCAGATGTCGTGTCACAAACTATCATTTTAAGCTTCACTCTGTGAATTGGAGTCATTTCAATACCGCTAGTATTGAAACCCGTATCACTGGTATTGGCTTAAAAAAGGTTTTGATAGTACCGGTATTGTGATTTCAAATACCGGCATTTTTAGAACAAAAAAATAAAATGCAAGAATGGAGTAATTATTTTTACATGAATTAAGGTCATATAACATTTTACATAAAAAAATTCTTTCTCAATCCATCGTATCTGAATTCAAATTTTTCTAGAATTAACCATGCATTACTTTTCCATTATATCTAATGGCAAGAAAATACAGTTACAAATTGATACATTTATTTATAGGGTTAAATCAGGGGTGGACAACCTGTGGTTCGCCATCATATTTACATTAACAAATCTATGGGAATCGAAGATTTTATTTTATTTTACTTTTTCGTTTGATTTTTCGGTTAATAAAAAATATTATTTTTCTGAAATGGACTTGGTGACTAAAGGAAACCTTCATTGTTATCAACTGAATTTTAATTAAAGCTTATATTGTTATCTATATTTCGCACATTATTATTTTTTTAATTGTAAAAATAGATTTTTTTTTGGTTTTAGGCAAATACTGATACTACCGGTATAAGTGAAAAAACCAATACCGAACACCAGTATTTCGCAACCCCTAGATGCCACTATACCTTCTTGCACTAAACTGCGACAGACTCTTGATGCTTACTAATTTGAGATATTATATCATGTAATTAAATTTAGGATATTTTTTAATATTTTCAATTTCTTCATACAGTTCAGTGTCAGAATTGGCAAAAATATTCCTGGAATTTTGCAGTGTGAAATATTTACTTGTAGTATCCGTCAGTCTACTTCTTTAAGATGGATAAACTGTAGGTAGACATGCAAGTTGTACAGTACCATATATCCGATGCTCTACTGTAATTCAGTATGCTTTCTATAAAGGTCTTCGTTTTGCCAAACAGAGTCAAATTCCATCCTCTTTATTAACACCAATAGTCTTTCATAACACTTTCAATTTGTTATTTAAGATAGATCTCATACGCACGAATTCAGAAGGAAATTTTGTTAATCACTCGCTGTTCTGAAACTAGAGAAAAGCTCATCTTACTCCTTAGCAATTTTCTTTATTCTCTATTCCATCATGCAATCCCAAATATCTTCCAATAACATTAATCCTTTTAGGAATTACAGACAATTCGCTTAATTCAATCAACCGTAAAGGAATTGCACATCGCCTTACTTGATTTTTTCATATTCTTTTGCTAGGTTTTTGAATATTCATAGCTAATTTAGACATGACACTTTTATTTCGTTGCAGTTGACCATGAATTGAAATGAATTCCCAATTTAGTAGTTTTCGATAAAATAATGAGAATTCACTTGAATAAATGGGAATAAACATCATCCTATATAATATATAGTATATATCGTAGGTATCAGTTGAACATACTCTGATATGCATTACGAGTGAGCTTTGTGTAGAACAGTTTTCAAAATGTACCATTTACCTTGGAATTTAGAGTTTTTCTAATTTTTCTAAAATGGAATATAATTTTAACTGTCTTATAACTATCATATAACTTTTTAATGGATAGTTTACATAATAAAATTATTTATATTCATAAGCACTCAGTATTTTTAGAATGTAACAGTATTCTATTAGTACATGAATGCATATGATGCTTAGACCCTTATAATAGCGCAACGATTTTTCAAAAATATTTCAACCCCAATGGCTAAAATGTTATCTAAAAGTGTTAAAGTCATAAATCCTAACACATATGTATGCAATTTAATTATTTTCAACATAGAAATACTAAATAAAAATATTTAGCTAATTGTTTCTTTTGCGATTGAATTAAGTGTGGAATCCTTCCTGAAATATACTGAAATAACTTATCATTGTCCTATCAGAATTACGTTTAAGAAAGAAACCCCGAAAATATAATCTTATCTGATTTTTCGTTTAATACTATTCAATTTTATAAAATTTCTTTCGGTATTTTTAATTATATCAGAAATTGGTATATGAATAATTTATTCGAAATAAAATAGTCATTCAATGCCAAAACCCGAGGCATAAACTGATTTATAGGAGCAAGTTTTATTGTTCATGAAAAAGAAAATCATTTCCAAAAGAGTTATGATAAAAAAAAATTGCTAAATAACCTATCGGAACTGAATGCTCCATTATCAGTTGATTTTGATATGAAATTTAATATTAAAATTAATGATTAATGTTGTATAACACTTTTTTTTCACCTGAGAAAGTATTCAATGAATACCCATCATAAAATATTATAAAAAATATTCAAATTCCCATAATTGTTTCCCCTGATAAGCACAAATATTGAATGGAAAATCTTAAAAATTCCCTTTAAATACAAATCCTATGACGTAATTGTTTACCCACTAAATATTTATGAAATCAGTATTTTCAATGGAGTCAAATTTAATTTTAAGTGCTAGATTTAAACTGCATACTTATTTAAATAAATTAAAATAATATTTAAATTAGATTTCCTTTACTTGGCAAAAATAAAAAATAAGAAAAAGTAACCGTAAAAATAAAATTCATTCGATTTTTTGTTAGATGGATGTAAAATATTTACTAACCATTATAATGGCTTCCCATGGCATCCAAAAAAGAGGCAAATGGACAGCTGCTGATTGTTGATGTCCGTCGTTGTTGAATGGAAGAAGTCGTATGGGAATATAATCTTCTTTAAACTCTTCCATACCAATCGCAAAATCACTTAGAATTAAATGAAAATGTTCACCAATAGAACAATTTCTTGCTGAAACATCTTTATGAACAATTCCCAATTCAGATAAATACGACAGAGCTCCAGCTAATTGTTTGACAACATATAGGAGGCTGCTTTGACTAGAATTATAAAATAAAGTTCATATTATGTAACTTTAATATAATATTTATTATTATTATTATTATTATTATTATTATTATTATTATTATTATTATTATTATTATTATTATTATTATTATTATTATTATTATTATTATTATTATTATTATTATTATTATTATTATTATTATTATTATTATTATTATTATTATTATTATTATTATTATTATGAGGAAGATGAAAGATTCTAAAAGTTTTAATTAGAAATTTTGTTAAATTTTAAAAATATTTTTTTGAAAAATATTTTAAAAGAAATTTGAAATTTGTTTAAATAAGAAACAAAAGAAAAGATAAGTTTTGAGTGTATAATTTATTAAATAAAATTTATGGAATTATCTAGTGATTTGCAAACAGATATTAATGTTTTAACGGATGAGAATCCTAATATGGCAGCGGTTAACACCGACGCGATCACCGAAAGATTGTTGCCAAATGTGTTTTGTCAAAGTGATGACTTGGAAAAGTTCATTAGATGATGCGAGATTTATTTCGATGCTAAAGGCATCAATAAAAATGAACAGGAAAGATTGAGTGCATACATGATCGGCGAGGATCTATTGGAGAAATATGCAAAAACACTTAAAAAAGCAGAAGGATTTCAAGTCAGGTTACGAATAGCATTTGATTACGAAAGAGACGTAATAAAAGATATGGAAAGTTTATTGAATTATAAAAGAAGAGGCGAAGAAATTGAAACATATTTTAAAAAAGTGGAGGACCTTGTCGACAGGTTGTTCGAGAATAAAGAATTCACCAAAGAGAAATTAACAGCAAAGATGTTGATAGTATGTACTGAGAATAAAGAAGTTGAGAAAGAAGTAATATTGCGGAAGATAAAAAGCACAGAGGAAATAAAGGAAACATTAATTCTGATGGATGAAGTGGACAAACAGCGAGATCAGATAAACGCTATGAAAAGTTACGCAAGAGTGGTCTATCAGGATCCACAGAGAAGAGAACAGTACAAGCAGAAAGATGAAATAAAAGAAGGCAGGCGACGAGAAGAACCAAAGTTATGGCTATCCCACAAAATAGGCCACATGAAAATAGACTGTAAAATAAGAAGTAAGATAGAGTGCTGGATGTGTCACAGAAACGGACATATAAGTAGAAATTGTCCAGATAAAAAAGTGCCAAGATCTTTTGGTTGTGGGAAAGAAGGTCATATAAGAAGGTAATGTCAAGAAATACGGTGTAAAAAATGCAACATAAATGGTCATAGATCAGAAGAATGTTATACAAAGTCGAGTTACAAGAAAACGATACAGAAACAAAGACCGACAGGAAACAGATACAGTGGAATATAATGGAAGAAATGGATATAAATGGATATAAATGGGTAAAATGGAATCGAGGAAGAAGAGGAAAGGGAATCGCGCGTAGAGAAAAATGAAGATAATTTTAGCAAGACGTACCCAAACAACAGGGCTCTACCAGTAGAGGAGTTGGTTGGAGCTATATACTAACAGAAAAGTGGATGGGATATCCTCAAGGGGTAGGAAAGTGGGAATGTAGGAAGAGTAAGTGAGAAAGTATACAGGTTTCTAAGGAGAGAAAAGTTTGAAGAGGAAGTAGAAAGAATTGGAACAATTGAAACGGGACAGGAGGTAGAAATGGTGTATAACAAGCTACAGGGAAGACCTAGTGTAACAATAATGATGAATGGGGAAATTTTCAACTGTTTATTAGACACCGGAGCACGAATAAACTTAATGAGTGTGAACTGTTTTAACAAGTTACGAGGACAACAATTGCTGAGAAGCGACGATAAGTTACTATGTGCAAACGAAAGTACGATAGAGACAATTGGAAGAAGAAAGGTTAAAGTAACTATCGGAGATATTTCCAAGGAAGTTAGATTCATTGTGGCGGAGAAAGTGACACCAGAGGTGATTTGAGGAGTAGAATTACAAGAAGCATTTGGATATAGGCTGGCAAAAAAGAAAGATATCGAATCTAGTGAAAAAGACAAGAACTATATTTGTAACATTGAAGCAAAATTTGGCAGACAAATAAAGGATGGAGAAAGATTGACGCGAGCGTTGGAACATCTAAACATTAACGAGAAAAGTAAATTAAAGGAAATAATAACGAAAAGTGGAAACGTATTTATGGCGGATAAATGGGATGTGGGTCGCACGCATTTAGTAAAACATAAGATTACAAGAGCTGAACCGATAAACATAAAACCATATCGTCAACCATTAAATTTGGAAACAAAAATTGAAGAAGCAATACAAAATTTGTACGAAAACGGGATTATACGGAAATGCAACTTCCCATGAAACACGCTGTTAATCTGATTATGGAAAAAAAGAGCAAAAGGATATTAGGCTATGATTGGATTTCAGACAGCTGACCGCAGTAACAGAGAGGCCAAAACATAGACGAGATGTTAGATTTGTTAGGAGGGTGTGTTTTTTTTATTTAGCTCAATCGACCTTGACCAACCAAGTTGGACGAAGAAGCGCAAGAGAAAACAGCTTCTCAACAAAGAAAGGGCAATACTGTTTCAATAGAATGCCGTTCGGAATTGCTGCAGCACCAGGTACGTTCCAGGAAATGATGAAGGTAATGAACAAAATAAATGGTGCAATGGTGTATTTGGATGACATTTTGATGTATTCGAGCAGTAAAGAAAAACATTATACAATACTCAGTAAAGTATTAAAAGCGATCGAGGAAGCAGGAATTAACCCAGAAAAGTGTCTTATAATACAAAAAGAAATCAGATTCTTAGGACACATAATCAGCAAAGAAGGAGTACAGACCGATCCTTCTAAGATTCAGGCTATACAAAACTTTGGGAAACCAAGTTGCGTAAAGAAACTCCGAAGCTTTCTAGGGATTTGAAATTATTATAGAAGATCCATCAGTGAGTATGCAAAAAAACAAGGATGGTAGAACAATTATGTAGCGGTCCGAGTAACAAAAAAATGGAATGGACTGAAGGAACGAATAACGTATTCGAGGGATTGAAGTTAGAACTCACGACGGCACCGATCCTTTGCTTTCCGGATCTGAGAAAGGAGTTCATTTTATATACTGATGCCAGTTTTGATACCATTGGAGCCGTGCTTTCACAAAGAGATAAAGATGGAAAGGAGAGAGTAATTGCGTATGGATCACACTTGATGACGAGCCATAAAAAAGGATATTGCATTACAAAAAAGGAACTATTGGCTGTATACTATTTTTGTATTCATTTTAAGGACTTTCTATACGGAAAGAGATTCACGCTAAGGACAAACCACAAGGCGATCATGTTTATGATGACAACCTTGATAAATTATTTGAGCTGTTTGGATATAATCGTTGAAAACAGAAAGGGTGTTTATCACCAAAATGGTGTCCAGAACTAAATGTGAATAGTCTGTTCAATGTCAAATGGCTCACAAAGAATCTAAGAAAGGAAAGATAAAAACTAGATAACTAGACTCGATCAGAGAAGAATGTAAAAGCACCAATCAACAAAGAAATTTGGAAGAAGAATTACGAAAGAAAACGATGATACCAGAAAACGAGATACAAGAAACCATAAAGGAAATCCATAGACTATTGTGTCATGCTGGAGTCAAGAAGATAGCCAATTATAGGAAAAATAGATATATTGGAAAAAACCTGTGGAGTCAGATTCAGGAAACGATTCGAAGTTGTGAGACATGTCAAAAAACCAAGGCTATAACAATTATAACAAAGGAACCAGTAAAAAACTAGAATCAATCGAAATGTTCGAAATTATATTCGTGGATATATGTGCACCAATGCAAGAAACAAAAGGACGTAAGAAGTATATATTGGGTATAATAGACCAGTATAATAAGTATCAAGTCTTGACGGCCATAACAAGACAAGACGAGGAAACAGTAAAGAAAACGATTATATTTTTATTTATTATTATTATTAGTATTATTATTATTATTATTATTATTATTATTATTATTATTATTATTATTATTATTATTATTATTATTATTATTATTATTATTATTATTATTATTATTATTATTATTATTATTATTATTATTATTATTATTATTATTATTATTATTATTATTATTATTATTATTATTAAATATGAAGAAAACATTTCCATTAAAAATGGGAAATTAATGAAAAAATTCCTAAATAAAAAAAATCAATATTTAAACAGTGAAACTAACAAATTTAAAAGAGATAATGGATTTTAAGATTTGGATGCCCAAAGGAGATAAGAGTTGATTGTGGGAAGGCGTTTAAATCAGAAATGATGAGAGAATTCGCAAAGAAACTTGATATTAAGTTAGGTTTTTTGAGTCCATACCATCACCAAACAAATGGACAAATAGAAAGATAATTCAGGACAATATGAGAGCTGATAAATGCTACTTTACGAGTCAGAAGAAAGACGGATTGGATAGAGATACTACCATAAGTCGAATTTAATTAAATGCAACCAAACATAAAACGACAAGAGAAAGCCCGGCAGAGATAGTGTTTGGAAAAAGGATTAGCAGGAAAAAGTGGTACGGGTCAAAGAAAAACAGGTAAAGGAAGAACAAGAAGAAAAAACAAATAGGAAATTCAACGTAGGAGAAGATGTGTTAGTAAAATTAGGAACACGCAACAAAAGCCAGGACAAATATGAGGGACCATATAAAGTGATCCAGAAAGTGCATGACAGACGATATATCTTAAGAAACTAGAATGGTAAAAAGATTGAAAGAAACGTGGAAAAACTTAAAAAATTTCTTAAGAAGGGGGATATGACGAAGTTGAAAGATTCTAAAAGATTCACTTGAAAAAAGCAGTGCCGAAAATTCGTGAGTATCAAAAAACATCGATATTTATCAACTTCATATTTATTTAAATTAGCACGACATATTTGTTATTATTGTAAAAATATGTGGTTCAGTGTACGATACACTGCAAACAAAATTTAAATAAAAAATAAATTTTAATAATTTTAAATAAATTACAAATGTTTTAATTACTGAATCGATAAATACAGGAATATTTTTAAATTTAAAACTATTATTATAAATATTTGACTGAAATTTCTCAGAAAAAACCATACAAATAAACAGGACTTTATGTTAATAAATCATTAAAAGTTTACTAAAAAATCTTAATAATGTAAATATGAAGAAAACATCTCTATTAAAAATGGGAAATTAATGAAAAAAATCCTAAATAAAAAAAATCAATATTTAAACAGTGAAACTAACTAATTTTTAATAACTCTAAAGTAACTATTTAAACTAGTATTTAAAAAAAATACTTTTTTATAATTAAATAAAATTGACATTTTTTTGTTAAAATTTTATAAAATTATTTCATAGATATACCCCAATTAGCAATTATAATTGATAAATTAAAAAATTTCCGTAATATTTATTCGATTAAAATCAAATTCTAATCATGATTGATAAAAAAGCACAGTTCAATTTAAATCAGATAAACAAGAATAATGAAGTGTATACATATGGGAAAATTACATTGAAAAAAATGTAATTATTCTTTTATAAATCATTTAGTAGGGAATTGCATAATATTTATCATGAAAAAGCTTAATTTATTTCAACTTCATTAAATATCTCTGTTCTATAAATAAAATTGCTCATTACGCATGTTGATAAATAATAAAGAAAATTATTTGAGCAAAAGGCAATCAGATGCAGAAGTAATTAGTAAATCTGCAGTTTATTTTTCTAAAAAGGAACAAATTATCTCCAGTACCATTTTGATTAAGATTTATTTAAATAATAAAAGTAGCATTCAAAAATATATTGATAATGATATATTTAAACAAATAAAGCCTTCAGGTTAATCAATTTCGAAAAAACATCTAATTATACATTAAATCAAGACTAGGTAGTCATGTAGGTACTGAAAATTATAAAAATGTTTCCCAAATCATACAATAGAAACATAATAGAAGATTGAGAACATTTCATTATATTGAGAAAGAACAATATTTCCTAAAGTAATACATTTACTTGAATTTATTTTACATGAATTGAACGAAGTAATTATCCTTTGAAAAACCAAATCATTATTAAAATATTTGTATTGTTTTGAAATGGATGAATAAACTTATTTCCTATTATTTATTTATTATAATTATTATAAATATTATTAATATTATTATTATTATTATTATTATTATTATTATTATTATTATTATTATTATTATTATTATTATTATTATTATTATTATTATTATTATTATTATTATTATTATTATTATTATTATTATTATTATTATTATTATTATTATTATTATTATTATTATTGTTGTTGTTGTTAATAATTGAAGTTTGCCTAAAAATATATTCAAATACAAATAAAACTGGTATTATTCAAACAACCGATTTAAATGGCGAATTAATTAATTTAATCATAATGATAATTATGCGTGCCAGCATTTATACTGATTATACTTTTACTATATAATAGTATTTGATACTTATAATACAAGATATATTTTATTTATAAATTAATAATTTAAATATCCCTGACATCTCCCCTGTTTAAAAGGTTTTAGCCATTCGACGTTGCGAATTATAATTTTTCCATCTCTGTCTCGTAATTCATAACTATTTGCATGGATCTTTCTAAAAACGACAAAAGGTCCTGTATATTGGTCTTCCTTTTTTCTCATATCTCTTTAACTAAATCTTCTTCATTTATATCGAATTCTCGGTGTATCCGGTTCTTATTTTTATAATTTAAATTTCTTTGTTTTGATTGCACTTCCTCCACTATTTTACTTCTATAATTGTATATTCTTTTATTATTGTTATATTCTCTAGATATCCGGAAACCAAATGCTGCTTCTGATGGACTCTTTCCAATTGTGCTTTGAATAGTATCATTTAAAGTAAACTCAATTTCAGGTAACACTTTAACCCAATCCTTCTTAAGTTTATCTCTTATCGATCTACTGATAAAATCTCGTATTTTTTAGTTGTCATCATAAATGTGGTCCGTTTTTAGCTGGAATCGCTTTTTTTAGTATTTGATACTTATAATACAATATATATTTTATTTATAAATTAATTATTTAAATATCCCTAATTATTATTATTATTATTATTATTATTATTATTATTATTATTATTATTATTATTATTATTATTATTATTATTATTATTATTATTATTATTATTATTATTATTATTATTATTATTATTATTAATTTAGCAGTAATTAAAAATTAAAAATGTCGACATACCTTACGTAGCTACAAGCAAAACTGATATCGTTTGTTTTGGGAATTAGATGGAGCTTTTTTAAAAATGTAACGATATTAACTTGAGAAGGATACGCATATATAATCGAGGATGTATTTGCATCTGCGGCAACACCAAGAAGACAATGCCCTATAATTGATAATAAATTAGGATGACTCGAAAAATCTTCTCGTAATTTTGCGAAACATTGTCGGTAAAATAAGGATCTAAAATACAATGAAATAATACTGTCAAATTTTTATCGTTACTTTGAATCTATTTTAAAATTATTGGGTTTATATCTTGCAACTAATATTTCAATATTGGATTTTCCTAAATGGCCACTGGCAAAAGCTCCAATTTCACCTTCTGTAACCTAATGCTTCAAGATTGACTTGATTGGCATCAATTTCAGGAATTCTTGACAATGCCTTTTCAATCCATGCCTGAGAAGCTGGAGCTAACTGAAAATTAGAGATTGTCGATCCTAATGGTCCTTAAAGTTAATTGAAAAATAAAATATAATTTTTTTTTTCATATATAGAACAACTAAATGTAGTAATTAATAATAATAATAATAATAATAATAATAATAATAATAATAATAATAATAATAATAATAATAATAATAATAATAATAATAATAATAATAATAATAATAATAATAATAATAATAATAATAATAATAATAATAACCTTTTAGAGGATTGTTGAAATGAATTTTATATATCCCATTCAAAGACTCCTGTGTCAATGCGTTGGGTGGAAGTAAATCAGGGGCCGGGAAATTAATTTCATTATCTGGTTGTGAGTAAACATTAGAAGAATATGATGACGCAGAACAGTATATGACTCCATTTTTATTTGTACAAGTAATATCGGGAGCTGGATTATTTATAAGTGTTTGTCTATCTGGATTATCTGAAATATTAATAAAATAAATTAAAATAATGTAAAAGTCTAGTTGAAAGATTTTGAAAAGAAAATCCACAATAAAATTCGAACCCATTTTATTTTCAGAAAATGTCATGCTTTGACTGACTGTTTTAGGCCAGCATGAGTCAATTGCTTCATACTCACCACTTATAGGAGTTGGGAAATAATCTGGACATGATGGATATTGAGAATGAACAAATCTAAAACCCCCATTTTGAGAATTGTTTGGCATTGACGGAACTAAACCATCAAAGTATTTGACTTTAATCTATTATTATAAGTTACCATAAGAATGTGGAGTGAGAGGTCGATAAACAAGAGGATTGTTACCAGAAATGGTTCTGAGACCGCACGTGCTCGTATAAGGATCATTAAATACCATAGATCTATGATCAAAAAATTTATTTTTATAACGCCGTTTTTCCCGTTGTTTCATCCAATGGATACATAGAAATAACGCTACTCCGAGAAAAATTATAGAACCAATGACACATGTTATCAGAATAATGTAGTAAATGAGATTTTGAGAAACATATATAGTTGGTCTGATCGTTGTGGTGGTTAGACCGAAATGTTTAATGTTAACATTTGCCTTTGAATATAAATCAGGAACAGATGACTTATCCTTTGGAAGATCGTCTGACAAAAATAAATAAACCTCAATTAACCAAAGAAAATACCTGCCACAAACATAACTTCATTTATTGCAATCCAATCGGATTTAAAATATAGCTTAATGATAATTAACTTAGATTTAAACATTTTTAGATCTAGCTGTGAATAAATCTTCATCATTAAACATTGGATTAGATACAGTAATAGAATTGGTAACTTGGGATATTCCCTTTTCGTTCTTATCAACAAATTCTACGGTTAATGACTTTGGAGTATCAAAACGGTACGTAATATATTTAGTAAAATATATCCTCAATGATTGGAATTGCCTCACTTGAAAAACAAATTAAAACAATAACTACTATATATTCATAACAAAAACCTTTGCGAAATTTAAACATTAACATAATATGGTCCATCAAATCTGATTTTTGTCTCCATGCTACTGTATAGTTCTGCATTTTATTTACTGAATTGGCTTTTGTATATATAATATTGTCCATTAATCTACCCATTCCACCTTGTAGCCATGTTTCATTAGAAAACTTTAGTCCATCATAATTCTCATCGTCAAACGAAATAGATGTGGAATCTTTAAATATCGAATCACCTCTTGGTATTTGATATTCAAAAACTCCATCTAAATATAAATAGGGTATATAAAGAAAGTACAAAAAATGCATCTAAGTGAATATAAATTATAAAAGCATATGTAATACAAGCAGGCCCGGCTCGTGGTTTTTTTTGTGTGTGTGCGAAAAATGTTTGGCGCCTTTGATTTTTTTTTCAATAAGGTACCTACTAAAAAGCTATATTATAAGCAAATACCGGTCACTATTTTCTATGGTCTTATGTTATTATCGTTTAAAAGTAAAGCGACGTCATTGTCAATTTTTTTATGTTTGATAATTTATAATTGTCAATTTATTTTGATTATAATTATTTATAAGGCAAATTAAATACATTTATGACAAAAAATTAAACAACAAGAGTTTTGATTAAAAAAATTAAATTTCATATCATCTTGTAGGCGCCTGTGTGCATTGCACACTTCGAACACGCTTCGAGCCGGGCCTGAATACAAGAGTCAGATTTTGGTACATTACATCAAAATAGAAAAAATATATAAAAAATTAATTGTTCGAATTAAATTTATCTGTTAATTTAGTATGTTTTGACAGAATCTAGAGTAACATTCGTAAATGATTCGGACACTATCCTAAAAAGCTAAAATTATATTAAAGCTAAATTTATATTCTTTAAAAAGTATTCTGATTATTTCACTTTTTATTCTAGATTAGTCAAAAAAGTATTAAAATTGGCTGACGCATCAAGTTGTAATCAGTAATTTCTAATTAAAATAGTATAATCAAAGTATTCTTTGACTTTTTTCAATGTTTATTGGCTTATCAAAATTCAAAGTTGTGCAAAATAGGATAAATATTTCAAAAAGGTTTGGAAAAATGAGATTTAGGAAAAATGAACATATTTCGACGGAAAACTAATTTGACAATTAAAACAACTACAAAACAATTTTATTTATTTTAATTCTTATAGAATTCTTATAAAAATCTATAAAACTGAAGCTCGGAAAATAAGATTTATGAAAATAATCCATGAAATATAAAATAATAAAAATAACTTACCTTTAAAATCACATCCATAAAGTCGAATTCTTAAACAAACATTTGTTTTTTTAGAGCTTATTGGAATTATTCTAATACGATTTGCGACAAAAAAAGATTCAAATTTTTGGTAAGCCGAATTTCTATAGTCAGTATTTCCTGGAATCAGCTGAAAAATATTGCAAATTAAAAAAAAACTTACAAAATTAAAAATATTTATTTGTGCATATATTTTGTTTAAATGAGTGACTATAATAATGAAAGCACGCACGCGTAAATTATTTTTATAGGAATACTCAAAATGTATTACATAAATATTAATAATTTCTATGATAAGCACCAATAGATCTCAGGAATGCAATTATTTAAATATTCGGTGAGGATCTGCAAACAAGTTTAACATTACTACCATATACAATAAGGCAAATCTCAGAGAGAATAAGTGTTAATATAATCGCATTAGGAATTCCAATTATTCTGAAAACTTATGCGGGAAAATCTAAGAAATAAAGATAATTACCTAGCGCTTAGCTTTATCTAAATATTAAAGGAAATTTTCTACACTTACTTAAATCAATCTACAAACCATAAGAAAAGCTGGGCAAAATCTTTTTGAGTGAAGAAATTATGACAATATATTTTTTATTTTGCTAGTACATAAATAAATTAACTAAATTATCTAAAAGGAACCATGCTAGCAACTCCATAGACGTACAAGTTAGGCTTAAGCAGTCGAAGAATTTTTTTTAATTTCAGTTAATAGAAAAATTAATGTTTTAATTTATGTTTTTCTTAACTTTCTTTCTGCACACACACACACACACACAATTTAATATGACCATGAAAATTATAGATATAAATGGTTTTAGTAACGTATCAAGTTAAAAACTTTAAAATTTTATTTAATGATATCTTTAACACTAGATATACAGGTAAAAATATCCGTAAAAATAGGTATACCTAATCCGAATATGCGAAATGAGGGAGTCGGTAAATAATAAATTAGTATAAATTAGCAATAGAATTTTAAATGAGTCAAATTGGCTCAGTCCATAAATCTAGTGTTAATTACACCTCTTTTTAAATCAATTTTTAAAATTATAAATTTAAATACATTAATAAATTAGAAAAAAAACAATTCATCGTCATTTAATTATAAATCGACTCCAAAGTTGCGAACATTCAAGTCATGTCACTGGAAACATCTGTTCGAACTTGAAAAAAACTTTTGTCCACAAGCGTAAATAATTATACTTTATTAGAAATAATTCTTTATTGTGCCACAACATTCTATTAACGGCATTTCTTTTTAAATATTTTAATTTGCACTTTCTATCCTTGTTTGTGTTTTTCTGACCGATTTAACATTTTTTATCATGGATTATTTTAATTTTTCATTAATATCATACAAATTTCTTCTTATAAATACATATCTAAATCTGGTTTAATTCATAATACTGACGGCCAACGTATTAACTTAGGTTACAGTTATTCATAAAGCAAAGAGTTGATATTTTATGTAATTTTTGTTTAGAAAAAAATATTCGAATACATTTATTTATAACATTTCGTTTCTCAGGAAAGTTTATAGAGATTTTACATATCGTAAATTTTGACATTATGATTTCCTCCAACATATGATTATTTCATAATTTAAACCTTACTTCTTTAATTTTATTCTTTCTTTTCAAGATCCTTTCGAATGTCGAAAAAGATCTTTGATAAATGGAGATTGATTTTTGGAAAAAGTCTTACTGTTTTGATAAAAGTAAAGATCAAGAAAATGCCGATAAAATTAAATTTTAATCATTGTAAAAAGATGTGACATGTTTGAACAATATATATGATTTTTAAAAAATGGATTCCAATATCAAAAGAAAACTGAGAAAATGTTTTTGTATTCAATTTATTGCTTAGACTCACTTAAACTCATTGATAACCTGTAGATCACTTAATAAAAAATATTAGTTCACTCAGTGTAGATCACTTAATAACAAATATTAGTTCACTCAGTAACGTCATATCAAAATCAGTATTTGACAAATTATTACAGATATTTTTTTATTCTGATATTTTGAGTCAACTTGACCTATTGGTGATTTATGAACTTGTAATATTGACTCATGCAATCTTTGTAGGTTTCCGGATGTTCAGCATAAAGTTTTCTAAGGCCATAAAGAGAACTCAAGTAAAAGGATTATAAAATACACCTTATGGAATCAATTCTCTATAATATAGAGTCTATATACCATAGATTGAGTCGATTGAGTGGCGACATTGAGCTCATAATTGATATCACCTTTTGGAACAACAATATATGGAAAAATGCACAATATATTTTGAATTAAATGCAAAAGATGTCATCGATTTAAATAAAATACCAAAAGAAATTGAATTTTTAATTATATAATTTATTAATTTATATAAAATTATTATTATTATATTAATTAATGATTATTTAAAATTTTTAATTTTTAGTATTTTAAAAAATTTAAATCACAATTTTAATGACTCAAAAACCTATTTCAAATTGAAGTCTGATATATTTAAAAAGGGAAAACTTTCCGTTAATGAATTCATTCAAAAATCAAGTCTACTTCTTAAATAGCCTAATGATAAATTTACTTATGGAAAATAATTGAATTAATATTTGTGAAACTTGATGTCCTGTGAATGTATTACTTGTTACCAAATTGTAGAATGCGAATTCTTCCGCCACGAGCAGAATCTGCATTTTTCTTTGTCAATATTATTTTTCTCCTGCTGGTCAAGCTTTTAGGCAACATAGAATATTAACCATGATGATTACCAAAGGCAAAATTACTAGGAAACCAAAACGACAGGTAAATGAAATTGAAATTTCATCGGCAAACAAGCTGGTAATCTCATCTCAAAGACCGACACAAAAACTGACTAGCTATTCTATTTTTGACAGAGGCAAAGGATTACAACTACGGCAACTAGTCAGCAGCTACTCTCTAACTGTCTATCTTAGATTCGTTTGAATCTACTGGAGAATATGACAAAAATGAAAGCCAATGGATTTGTATAATTACCTTTTCTATTCTGTTACTCGAATTTTTTTAGATGAAATCATGACTTATATTGACTTGAGATGCCGTAGTAATTCAAGCAAGATTTTTCTCGTCATTATTTTTTCTGATGTTATTATTGAGATGTACATAGAAAAATGTATGGTTACAGTAGAGTGGATTAATTATGTTATTAGTCCTTATCGAGAAATATTTTTGAATAAATTTATCAGATTTTTTTATCCCAACCTATTTATACTTTTTAATTATTAGTGATTGTATTTTTAAATATTAACCATTTTTAAATATTATTCAATTTTCTTTTAATCATTATAATACATTGTGATCATCATCATTTGAATCTTTAATTTTTATAATAAACACTTAAATAAGTCGTAAATAATAAAAATAATTAATTTTAATTCTTAAGTATATAATGACTATTAAGGAATGCACAACTTAATGATCATAACAATCATATAATTATGATTAATTAATTAATTATTATTATTATTATTATTATTATTATTATTATTATTATTATTATTATTATTATTATTATTATTATTACTAGTATAAATAAAAATTTTACAGTATAAATAAATTTTAAGATAAGTAAACCAGATCTGAAAGATTTCAATTAATTAAAATCCGAGCTAATATTGTAATATTTCCAATCGAATCTTTTCTTACTTTAGCTAAAATACAAATGTTTAATTATTATAAACTTCTTTTCAATTTTCACCACTGATTTCTTTTCAATTGACATTGTATTTATTAAAATACTTGACTATGAAACAGTAAATATATTGATGTTTTACTGATTCATAGTCAAGGTTTTTAATAAATAAAATATTTAATGGTTTTAACGAAATATCTTTTGATGGGTTTTGTAAAAATGATTTTTCGTATTTCAAATTAAATAATTAAATTTGTAAACTATTTACCATATTATCAAAATGTCGGATCTTTTAATTTAACTTAAAGAAAAATTGAGGAAAATAAATAAAAATAGTTATATTTATTCAACTTGAAATAGAAATAAAATCTTTATAGCAAGATTATTCAAAAGATTTTTTTCATTTGCATGGTTAAATAATAGTATTAATCATACAGAGAAACAAAAGAAAGAAAATATTCAATTGAATAGATTGTAACATCACATATGTTCAGTTTAAGATAATAAAAATAAAAATATTAATAACAACAACAGCAATAAAAAAAAAATAATAATAATAATAATAATAATAATAATAATAATAATAATAATAATAATAATAATAATAATAATAATAATAATAATAATAATAATAATAATATAAAATGATCGTTTCTCGTTAGCTGCATTAACTAAATGACAAACAAGTAAATGACAGTACAAGCCTTTTGCTACAAAGTATATATAAAATGAAAAAACATTCGATTATCATATAATTTTTATTCAATTCAATTTGTTTTCTTTTATCATATACTTTAAACCGGCCAAATTTTTCCGTTAGGCAAACTAGGCAGCTGCCTAGGGCCACCAAATTTGCACAATAATTTAAATAAGCATCTAAAAAATATTTTTTGAAATTAAAAAAAATAATGTAACAACATCGTTTTATAGATATTTTTAATTATTTTTCAGCTTATTCGATATATAATTTTTAATCATTCATTTTACGCAAGTATATATTAACATTGTGTTCATTTTAATCTAGACCATTTTCAAATTTCTTTATTTTTAATGAATAATTAAAATTAAAATTTGATTTATCCATGTCAGCGCTAAAAGGAACTAAAAAAGATTCTGGGGCTGAAAAACGAAAATATATTTTCCTCCAAGTCATTGACATTGAGACATTGATATATCATATATGGGTAGAGTTGTCAACATATAGCTCTGAAAGGGCACCAAATAACTGGAACCGGGTATGTCTTTAAAGTAAAAGGTTTATATTACCATTTACTTGTTTAAAAATACTACTAATAATAATAAAAATAATCAATATTAAACAATAATCAATAGCTATTGTAAACCCTTGCAGCTGAATTTATTCAAGGAGAATTTTTGATTGTAAAATAATCTTTTACAATCTTATCCAAATTGTAGCTAATTTTGTAATCTTTCCAATTTAGTCTTTATCAAAAAGTTCTTTAGCCTTTGTTGATTAAAAAAAGACTTCAAGATTATTGTTTATCATAAAACGACATATACAATTTATACCATATTTCTCAGAAATTCAATTAGATCACCAACCGTGCCTACAAAGGATAATAATATTTCCCCCCAATAGTTAATAACGTCAAAATATTGTCTATAACTTCTATCTTTTACATAATTAGAAACTTTATAGGAATTCAATTCTCGAACATGATTAGAAATTCTGACATCAATATTGATTTTCTCTAATTTCTGTAAATATTTGCATAAAACTTATAATATGAAAAGCTCCATGTTGAATAAACAAATTTTTCTCTGTTGGCAAAATTTCTTTAAATAAGATATAAATGGAATTCGATAAATTTGGCAAATGTTATCTGTAAAATATTTCGACCTAGATATATCATAACTTCTAGGTGGTTAAAATGTTTAAGAAATGATGTAGAAAGCAATTTATTGTCATTGCATGGATTTCAAAAAAGGTATTCTAAGCTGAAATTTTGAAGGAGATCTTAGAAGACCTACTGATCTGTCAACTATTCTGTTTTGCCAATATCATTACTCTCAATATTCTTAATGAATCTTTTAAATAAAAACCGCATTTCCAGTTGAATAACTTGGCAAAAAGTGAAAAGATTTGCCACAAAATAATAATTGATTGTAGAAGGACTACCTCTCAAAGCATATATTTTCTAAGCATAACATGCACAAGTTTAGTTTATTATATTTTCGGATTTCTTTCTGATCTAAAATGCACTTGCAACCTAATACTCAAAGGTTACCTATTTGTACTTAACAAATCTGACAGCCAAGATCACATAATTCCATTATATAGTTTCAATGACAAAGGTGAAAATATTATAAAAAAAGCAAAGATATTAATTATGAATAAATATAACGCAAAATTTTATAAATAATTATATTAATTAAATAAAAATTTCAACAAAATTTGTTTAAATATAATAAGCAGTTACCAAAATGAGTCGGATAAAAAAGTCTTTTGGGGAAAATTAATAAACGACACTATATGTCTAAACAGGACAACTGTAAAAATATCAACTGGCAAGAGTGCTGTGAATTCTCGTGTTCATTTGCCTATTTCAAGCTGTCAATATGAATTCGTTTATTTATTTCTGCTTCAATGAATAAAGATTTCTGTTTGGATTATATTAATTTTGATACTTAGAGTAAACCAACATAACATTATTTCAATTTTTTTAAATTAATTACTTAAATCAAGATTTGAATTTCATTGAAATAACTCTAATTACAAAAATTTTAGCATTTAAATTTCAAAGTAAAAAAAATGGAAATTTCTTCTTGAATATTTACAAGCCATAACTTGATTTTGCTTTGGAAAATATTCATTTAAAAAATTAGAAATATATTAAATAGTTAATTGATTTCACTTTTTTGTGATATTAATCATTGAATTTTTATTTATGTAAATAAACAACATTTCATTTTGATAATAAATTTGCAATGTTTAATATTATAATAAAATACAAAAGTATATGACCTTTTTTGATTATAGAAATCACTTGAAATTAGGATGAACCATAACTTATAGTGCTTAAAAATGATAATTAAAAGGGTATATAGATGATGCTCCATAAAAGAAGTGGTCAAAATGCACATATCGGCCACCGGGGGTTACTATAACATTTTTTGGGTTCGATTAGTTATAAGAAAGATAAAAGTTTTGACTAATTTAAAAAGTCGAAAAGGAAATATATTCCCATTTATGAAAAAACTTATCAAAATCAACAAATGGACAGAATTGAGGACTTTGTATAATACAGGGTTTTCCTAAATGTTTCATCATCTTTATCAAAATGTTTAATCACTTTGTCAAAATGTTTAATCATTAAATTAAATAATTTTGTCATGAGATCAGAATTTTTTAAGACCAATATTTGGGTCACAAAAGATTATACCTATCGTAATAAAAAACATAATTTTTTAGAATGAAAAATATAAAATAAAACGGTTTGAGCGTGTGATGAGTTGTGCTGTTACTCTAAATGGCATGAAATAATGGCATGAAAACTTTATTTATAATACATTTATAATAAATATTTATAATTTCTACTTTTAGTTAAATTTTACATTTAAAAAAAATATTATTTTATATTTTTCATTTTAAAAAATTATGTTTTTTATTACGATAGCTATAATCTTTTGTGACCAAAATATTGGTCTTATAACATTTTCATCTCATGACAAAATTATTTAATTTAATGATTAAACATTTTGACAAAGATGATGAAACTTTTAGGAAAACTCTGTATTTATTCTAATATTGAAAAAGAGAAATAACGGTGATAGAGAACATAATGAAATTATATGATGGAAAAAAGAGAAATAAAAATATTTCTAAAAAATATCTTAATAAATAATTCAGAATTACGGTGGTGTGATAAAAATGATAAATCTTTTCAAAACATTTGCTGTAAGAAGCAGTAATCTTAAAAATATTATCCTCAAACTTTGCTTATTATTCAATTTCAAATATCTTACTTCTATAGTAAATCGGGGTTTAAAACTGATAATCTGCATAAATGCAACTTTATTCGAGCTCGGTCAGGAACATTTTGAAAATATAAATATCAATGTTTTAAATGAAATACCGCAAGTCCTTAAGCTTATAGGCGTTCACTTTTTCTATTAAATAAATTGCAACAATAAACAGATTTCACAAAAGAAATGATGGATACTTTAAAAATAAGAATAAATAAAAAAAAATACAAAGAAATTATATTATTATTAATTTGTTGGAATGTGATAATTTTACTAATTAGCTGACTAATAAATATTTCACATATCCTTCAAAGAACTTACTCAAGTTGGTAGGAAAATAGATAGTTGGAAGGTTGTTTTATGAAGCTGGTATTCCAGATAAAAATATACAAGTAAAACAGGCTTAAAGACACAAAATGTCTACTTTGGATAACGAACTAGAATTGATCAAAGTAAATCGCGGACAAGGGATATTAAATTGAAGAATTTTTCAGAGCTTTACATATCATTCAACAAAACTCAACAACTAGTGAAAGAATGTTCCTAATAGCTTCTAAATTCTGAAATATCGTAAGAAATCCGTAAAAATAGAAAAGTTAGATGGAAATTGTATTTCTTAAATATTATTATTATTATGAAAAATAAATCACTAAAAACTGTACTGATTTCTCTATTTTGAAATATCTTTCGTTTAGTACCTGGGTGCTGGGTTTTAAAAAATAAAACTGTTCTTCATAAAAGTCAGTATTCGGATTCAATAATAATGAAGTATAATGATTGTATGGACTCTAGAGAAACATGTTTATAAAGACTTCTTGAATTGTTCGACCTAACTGTGAAGTTTCTTACATATGCTAATTCTCTTTTAAGTAAAGCTGGATTCACCCATATAAATTCTATTAAAAAACAGAAATATGTTAGATTTCGAATTTCGTAGTGATCTACTGAAATTTACTAATAAAGAACCTACCATTGCAAAATACTGAAAAATAAAGAGTACATGTTTCTTGGTAAATTATAATACCACTGTAAAGAGTTCCAAAACTCCTAGTTAAAAAAAATAGTTTAAATGTTAAGTGTGATCAGTTAGTTGAAATAACTAATGGTGTTAAATTTGTATATTAAAATTTATATTAAATCATATCATATCATATTAAATTATATTAAAATATTTTAAATTAAAGTAATTATATTTGTCACCAATAGTTGCGTCAATAATAATAATTACTACGCCTTAGTTTAAATTTTCAGAAAAAAGAAGAGAATTTAAAATTGTAATTATTAAATAAACGTTAGAAGAAGACTTAAATTTTATGGAGTCTAACAACCATAAAGGGAAAAAGATAGGTGTAAAAATCATAGAATTATCGAATGGATATACTTTTAAAAATGTCTGACAATCCTTGTTCTACAATAATTCCCAGCTCGGAGTTTTTCATTATAGAGTCTACAAGGCGTATGCAAGAAAAATGTACATAAATATACACTACACTTAAAAGCTATTGTTTCTTTTTTTACATTAAAATATTGTATTTTTAAAATATATGTGAGTAAACTAAAAGGAAGAATATCTATGAGTTTCTCAAAATATCGACAATATCAATGGAAAAGTTTAATGGAGAAATTAGGATATTCACAATCTACAGATGTGTCAAATAACTGTATTTTTCAATGAGGAAAATTATAATATTATCAAGTTCTCAAACATTATGGACATTTGAATGTAAATTAAATGGTGTTAATTGAAAATACAAAATGATCTTCATTGGTGAACAAACAATGGAGTTTGAAATAGCCACTGATCTTAAAAAATTAGAGTAATTGAGATAGTATGAACGTTTTTATGCGATTTTTAATTAATATGTAATTTTTTTAATAAATTTTCATAAATATTTTATTTTGATAGAGGCTTTAAATTCAATTGTATATCAAAAGTATCATATTTTGATCTTTTTTATACATAATATAGAAGATTATTTTATTATTAATTAAAATAAGTAAATATTAATAATGAAATTAAATAAACTTTTGAACATAGTTTTCAGAATTAATTGTGTAAACATATTAGTTGTTTTATATTAATGAAAACATTTCATTTTGAACTGAAAATGATAATTTACAAATATTTTGCTTATCATGTGTATCTTTTTATTGAGAATTTATCTCTCTGTCGATCTGATAATAAATTACCAGTCACCACGAATTATGTTGAAATATTTATCATTTCCTTCATGGTATACAACCTAATATAAAATTAATTTGTTTATATAATACAATTCGTTGATTTTATTTATTTCTTGATTTGATATAAACAATAAGCCATCGTATTATTAATAGATAATAAAATTTTAAAAAATGTAAATATTTACTTCTCCATTTCTCGTGTCATTGTATCTGTACCAGGTTTGACTGAATTCTCTTTGATAATCGAAATAATAGTTTGGAACAAATTCCCCATACTGTATTAAAACAAAATGGATTAATAAAAATATAATTATAATAAAATTAATAAAATTCATTCATGTGACTTTACTAGGTTAATGGTGAGTAAGATATGAAATATCTGATCCGGAGAGATTATTAATGAATTAGAAAATTGACAATACTAATTCATGAATAATTTCTAAGGTGTCTTAGGAAACTGTAATTATTTTTCAAATGAAAATAATAATAATAATAATAATAATAATAATAATAATAATAATAATAATAATAATAATAATAATAATAATAATAATAATAATAATAATAATAATAATAATAAAAATTATAATAATAATAATAATAATAATAATAATAATAATAATAATAATAATAAAAAAATAATAATAAAAATAATAATAATTATAATAATAATAAAAATAATAATAATAATAAACAGAAATTTTAATGATAAATAATTACATTGCTAGATTAATTTTAAGGATTATTTCATGGTTTCAGCAGGCGGTAAATAAGATAATTAAAAATTTTTAATAAAAAATATTAATTCTATTTTTAATTCTATCTGGAGATTTGTAATCTGAAAAATTAAGTGGGAAAGCCTTTTTCTAATGATTAATATTTACATTATTTTTCCCTATTATTCTGGTATTTATTTCTTGATAAATTAAATAATAAAAATAAGCAATTTATTGATTTTTCGGTTCAAATTAAAATTAATTATTAAACATTTTTTAATTTTCAAATTTCATAATAATAATAATAATAATAATAATAATAATAATAATAATAATAATAATAATAATAATAATAATAATAATAATAATAACAATAATTTATTAAAAAGATAGTTTGAAGACTATAAATCAGTAATATATCGATGTTTGTTGATACTCACAAATTTTCTGCACTGCCTTTTTCAAATAAATTTGATCATTATTAAAAAAACCCTATTCCCAAATTATTTGGTTAGTTTTCATAAATTTGCCTAATATTAACAAACATTTTACATAGTAATTTTATCCTCATTACATCATATAAAATTTTAACCAATTGAAGCAAACTTTCTTTAAAGTGATCTTATACTGGCATGTGGAAATATATGAAAAGACAATGCTTACATGGGGGTATCCTTACAAGTGAGTATCCTACCAATTGAGCAAAAAAACATTTAGCAGATAATATTGGTATTTATTCTTCTTTTCTCTTTTACTAAGTAATTGATTTGTTTGTGAATTGTTTGATAGCAGGCTGTGAAAAATGATAGGTATAATATAACAATTGAAAAAGAAACAAATTTGAAGTCGGAAAATCCCGCTCTAACCACAAATGTTTAGTGGAACATGACATGGTCCTATACTTTATACGCTCATGCTACAAACGTATAATAACTTCAAAAGGATAATACAATTAATTGAGTATATTAGTAACGTCCAAAGTTCTACAACAGAGAGGCCAGAGAAATTATGAATGACAGTATTAAACCGCACACATCAGACATGACAAAACTATGACAATAAAGTTCTTGTTTATACCTCAAAACAAGTTAATATAATTCGTTCGGTTCACCACTTTCTATTATTTATTGTGCATTTATTTAATGAAAAACAATTTATAAGTTTATGATAAAGTAGTTTTGTGCTTACACAGTTTTTTACTCAAAAACAATGCAGTATTTCTTTGGGTTGAAGTCGAGAATCATTGTAAAAGATGACAAAAGCTTGTAGTACAACAATATAAAATGTATTGGGAATTTAGAAAATAAATATTATATTTAAAAAATGTAATTTTGTTTTACAAGAAAAAATTAAATGAATATTCTTTCCAATGTAATACTATAAAATAAAATAAGATATGATCTGGATAAATTGAATATTTGCTATATTTATCTGATGATGACATTCAAAAATCAAATCTTAAAATATTTAACTTTTTAATAAATTCTGTTTTTATTTTGAATTCCCGAATCTTTAGTTTTTTTACTTTATCAATTGAATTTGCATAAAAATATTCTTCTAATACTCCTTTAATTAATCCATTTTAATTGTAAATATTTTTTTCTTAATATTTAATATTTTAATTTACTCATAAATCATGTATTTCATTTTAGAATAAGGCAATTTAATATTTTCCTATTAACCATTGTTGTTTTTCTAAAACATCTTAATATTTTAAATATTTAAATGGGTTTTAAATAAACTCAACAAATATATATCAAGAAAATTACTAATTAAAAATGTATAAAAATGTATAAAAATGTCTCTTTTATTGAAAAATTCAGATTCACTGTGAACATAAATAATGTTTTATTGAAAATAAGTACGACGTTTCTATTTTGTGAAATTGAAAAGGTTTATTAAGAAAATTTAGCATATCAAATGAACTTTTCGAAAAATTCGAATTGTGTTTACCACGAATTGTGTAAAAACTAGTTTACGGATTTTATAACATTTATTATGATTTATGTTCATTTTAGTCATATTATATTATAAATAAAAAATATTATTCATTTAATAATCACTAAATAAAAAAACATAATGAAAAAATAATAATAAAAATATAAATAATTTAAATTCTGTAAAATGTATTGATAAATTATGTATTTCAGATCATAAAAACAACGGGGAAAGAATATCTTAAAATATGAATATGAGTTTTTTCCGTTAATAAAAGAATTAGGGTTTAGAAAAACTGTCTAGGAAAGCGTTGGAAAGATCAGAGATGAAATAAAAATTGTCTAAACTCATAATTTGAATATAAATCTTTTTAATATCAAAAGGCTTTCAAATACAAACACATTTTAAATCAAAAATCTCATTAATAAATAATAAATATTTAACAATATAAATTTTACAACAAAATTTATATCATTTTTTATATTTCTAAATAGGCATCACCCAAAAGAGGTGATGTACTAACTTGGTCAATCCAGATGTGGTTTGATTTAGTTAGTGCAGATATTCCATGTTAAGTGGATGAATATACGTCAGATCCTAATATTTTGTTAGACAGATGAGATTTAATACCAAACGTTATTTTCTAACTTTGTAAGAACCAATTCCAGTTGATACAGAGTTTTCACCCGTATTTTGACAATCTAATCTCTTTTATTGCCAATATAACAAATTAAATTGACAATATAAAGTGTTTTATTGACAATATTAAATTCAATTTTAACAATTTAAATATATTTTTTGACAAATTAGTAAAAATGAATCAAAATAATGAATTCGATGAAAATTCTTTAAATAACACGAATGTCGAAAATAATGAAAGCGAACAAATCCAACATCTGACCACCAATATAGAAGTTCCAAATAAAGTTTAAATATAAAAGCGAAAGAATCAAACTACGAGTGCTCACCGTGAAAGAATAATCGCTGCGTATGAAAAACAAACATCCATTCCGGATATAATCCGCGTTCTTGGTGTAACAAGAACAACAATATATGTAAATTATCTACACAGATCTGTGATTTAATGTATGCTTATAATATGTACGGTAGTAGTGAAGCGATTTATAGCTGCATGATGAACAGCGTCGGATTTACCTATAGGCAGACTAGGCACTGCCTAGGGGCCCGCAGTATTGGGGGCCCCAAAATCGAAATCATCTAAGGGGCCACAAAAAAAATATTTTTTTTAATGGATTTTTTATATACTAAAATATAAAAAATTAAAATACAATATAAAATACATGTATTATATAAAGAATTAAAAAAAACATTGTACGTATTTTTTTATTTAAGGAAATTTTCTAAAATATCAACAATTTGGGGCCCCAATAATTTTAAAAGTTGTTATAGTTGAAAAAATATTTTTTTCTTTATTTCCGCAACCTCCAAGGGGGTTATAATTAGTGGAGTTTGTCGGTTTGAAATTTGCGAAGGCGGGAATCGAATTGTTATTGTGTAGAAACATATTTTTTTGGAGTGTTGGTAAAAATTTTATACACAAAAGAAAAAAATTATTTCAAAGGAAATCGGCTTAAAAATAAAAAATTTAAAATAAAGCAATTTTAGGACGAAGTGAGGCTTTTTTTTAATTGATTAATTGTTAAGATCTAGGTATAGTATAAAAATATTAAAATTATTTAATCAATTTAATTAAAAAATACTTTAATTAAATTTAAGATAGAATGAAACGAAACTACGCAAGTAGAGCGTTTAAAAGGAAGAAAAAAGCAGAGAGAGAAGAAGAAATTAAGAAAATTCCTAAGCTAGATTATTTTTATTATAAAATAACCTACATAATTTCCTTGAAATATACTAATTAATTTTGAGGGCCCCAAAAAGCTCCTTTGCCTAGGGCCAACAAATGCTTAAATCCGGCCCTGATGATGAAATGCAATGTTGATATTCGAATGGATTTACATATAACACCTATGAGGATTCAACATTAATAGTTAATAAACATATAAATTTTTGCGTTTACAAGTTTTCACCTTCCTTGAAAAACAACCAACATAAAAATAATGTTAAAATAATTTCCTTTTTAATTTCTTAAATAATTAAAATAATTAACCAATAAAATTAATATAAAATATGACTTAATTCTTCTTCAGTGTAAAGAAAGATTGGTAAAATACGTTTAATAAAGGCTGTATCAAAAATTTGTGATTATTCTTACCGATTTATTATCATTTAATAATAAAACAGTAAAATTTGTGTCTTGACTGTCCGATAATTTTTCAAATTTTATTTATTATATTTATTATAAAATAAATTATGCAACACCTTGAGCGGGAAATTTTCACTGAGTAAAATATTTTATTTTAAAATACAGTTTAAAAATTACAATGATATGATTTTATACACTTTATGTCATTCGAGTAAAATGAAAATCTTAATTTATTAAATTTTAATTTACATTTATATCTATTTACATTCTATACTCATTATTATTTAATATATAATTATCATATTCTTTTTTACTCTAAGGAAGTTGATTTAACTTACATAACTTTATTTACAGGTATAGAAATTTAAATTATATACTTATTTTATTTATTATGAAAATTATTCAGGGCTTACTAAACTTGAAGTGCAATGTTCTCAGGAATTCCAAAGTTTTCAAAAATCACTCTACCAATCGTGGCTATCAACATGTGATTCATTTTATATTTATCATCTAAATTTAATAAGGATATTTTTTAAATAAATATTATGATTATATTTAATTTCAAGTATATTTTTATTTTTTAGAAAAATTACTTAAAAATAACAAATGTGTCAAAATATGTCATTTCTTTTTTCGAAAATTGATCAATATTTTTTTATATTTAACTCATTTTTTGGCACTAATTTTTCCAAATATGTAAAAATAAATTAAATTTAAAAACAATGAATTTACATTTCATTCAATATATACTTTGCAGAAAAAAGCTTATCTCATCATTTACTTGTTTAACATTTGGTGCTACAAAAAATCACTATTTAATAATAATAATAATAATAATAATGATAATAATAAAGAGATAATTTAAGCATTTTGCTGCGAATAATGTATTTAATAAAAAAATTTCGACTATAAGATAAGGAGATTGACAAGGACTATCTTATAGTAGAAAATATTTTCATTAAATACATTATTCGCAGCAAAAGGCTTAAATTATCACTTTATTGTTTTAAATAATAAATGCTGCTACCAAGAAATCATCACTTAATAATGATAATAATAATAATAATAATAATAATAATAATAATAATAATAATAATAATAATAATAATAATAATAATAATAATAATAATAATAATAATAATAATAATAATAATAATAATAATAATAATAATAATAATAATAATAATAATAATAATAATGTTCTCTCCAAAATTTTGAATTTTAATTTGTCTTCGCATTTTCGTTTCGCTTTAATTCTAATTATTCGTCCGTCTTTTTCTTTTATTTGTCTTAATGTTGTCTGTCTTAAACCCTAATTTCTCTAATATCTCTGTCGAGATACATAATTTTATTTGGGTTTTTCCCTTTTTATTTTTCCGACTTCCCCGGTGATATATTTGTTATCTTAAACAAATTAACGACATTTGAAAATCTAGTTTCAATTTTGTTTCTGTTTCCGAAAGTCCTTTTTAAATTATATTTGTTAATTAAGAACGATCTTGTTGTATTTCTTTGTTTAATTTGATTTTGTTATTTTCTTCTCATTTTCAATTTTTTTTACTCCTATTTCTCAGAATTCTGGAGCAATACATCTTCCATTTTATAAATTTTCCCGTGACCAATTTATTCATTTACAATTGTTTAATTCTATTATTTATATATCATCAACTATAATTATATAATGTTAATAAATTGTTTGCATCAGAGAATGGTTCTTTTCGTGTGAACCTCGAACATTCTATAGTTTTAATGATATAATAATTAATTAATTGATTTATTTCTATAATTAAATTAATATTTTCATAAATTATTGTCAAGATTATTTATAGAAAATCAATATGGAAGAATTGTATTTATTAAATTTTTATACGTTTACACACGGAATAAAGATTTTCAATAAATTCATCTTGATAATTGAGTTGTTTCGATAAAATATTTTAAAATTCACAAAAATTATTTTTCCGTATTGTGCTAATGCCGATTTTCTTTTGAGATTAGACTCGATAACAATGAAATATTGTCAATTTCGTAATTTATTTCAACTTTCAATTGGTTATTACACAAATCTTTTATTATAATTATTCTTAAATATAAATAAATACTTGTTAAACAATCACCATATTCAATTAAATAAATCAAAAACAATGGAATCTTTTAAGGTTTTTCAAAAAAATAAAATTGACGATAACGAAATATTTTTTAATAAAAATGTCATTTTCAAATCAACTGAAACAATTTGATAAGCTTCGGTTATAATGGCTTCTTCAAAAACCATAATGATAAATATTTGTCATAAAAATTTTATACATAAACAAATGAGATTAATTTTTTGATGAATTTTTTTTCTATTAATTTTACTAAATTTCAAAAAAAAAATAAATATATGTTTTAATTTTTAACGCACGATAACACATGAAGATATTGTGTTGTTAATATTTTAATATTTCATCTATTTTTTAAAATTAATAAAATATTATTTTAAAAAATCAAATGGACATAACTAAATGGACGATTTGCGCTTTAATTCATTAAAACATAAATTTAATCTAAATTTGGAATAAATTATAAAATTTTTTAACAACAAATTTTCTGAATTTTTAAATGCTCAAACTAAATATTTTTATTTTTCAAATTTTATGAATTCACAGATGGTAAATTGAATTAAGAAAAAAAGATTGTTTTATTCCAATTGATGTGTTTTAATTATTGGTATTTTTAATTCTATTTTTTTACTGTAAAATGAAAAAAACTAAGGCGTTTATACCATTAATAAATAAAGTTAACATTTTGTTAAAATTAATAACAATTTTAAACATAATTTTTCATTAATTTATAATTTTTATTGATAAAGATATGCATTTCATAAAATATATCCTAGGAAATCATTCAAATGTCTAAGAATTCCCGTTGAAGTTATAACCAATACGAACAACAACTATTCTAACAGTTAATGAGATTTTCAATAAATAATGAATATCTTTTTTACAAAAATACAACTTGAGATAAGTATAACATAAATAAAATAACATAAATAATCTTTCCACATAATTTAATCAACCAGAAAAAATACCATTTTAAAATAAAATTAAAGAGTAATTTCGATTAAAGCTGGTAATAAAATTTGATATGGGCTCATTTTCCGTTAAAAATTGATAGCAGCTGCTGTCAGGTTTCCCTTGGAAATTGAGTAGCGATGAAATGTTATCAATTTGGCCTGGGTTAAATAATGAATTCAGTCATTATAAATAATTAAACGTTGCACTTGAAACTTAATTTTAACTGATATTGCGTTTCCACTTAATTACAACGAATTAACGGTTACTGTTTTATTTCTTCAAATTGAACATTTATCTTCAAACAATTATTAATTAATATTATAATTCAATGACTTTTAAGCATGTTTTATTTTATTAATAATTGTATTTTTTCTTCATATTACTAATTTAATTTAAATTAAAATTGACAAATCGTGGTAGATTTCAAATCCAAACCCGTTGAATTGACTGCTATTATCTCAAAGGAATTTGTATTAAATAAAACATTCATTTCACTTATAGTTGAAATTTGTTCATTATATAAACGAGAAGAATTTGAAATAATTTGACAAAGTTTTTATTTTCATGACAATATCTAGTTTAAAAATTTCTTCCAAGCAATTTTTACTAAGTTTTAGAAACAAGAAAACTGCGATTTATGATTCTTTTGACCATCTCGGTAAATAATCTCTTCGATTCTTGAACGTTTTTTATATAGTTGGATGGTATAGAATATAAATGAAATATTAAGAAGAAATAGATCAGGGAAGAAAAAGAAATAAAGGATTTTAAAAATATACAAAAATCATTATTGAATTTACTTTATGTGTAACAATGTCGATTAGCTGATTCAGTATTGGATGGATTTGATCCATTTCCATAAAGATAAGTTAAAACTCGATTTCAAAAAGAATAAAATTTTTAACTCACAATTTACACACTGGGATCAAAATTTTCCTACACTGTAGCGAAGAAGCCAAGTAATTTCAAAATAGATTGTCATTAGAAATCTCATCGAATATTATATTAAAATGAAAATTTTAAATTTTGCCACATAAATTTTAAAACAATTTTTTAGGTTAATTATTTTTGTTACAAAGTTTATTATTTAAAATTTAAAATTTCATATTTTTTAGTTAGGATTTACTGAAACAAAGAAATATTAATTAGAATTTTATCATAAGCGAAAAAAATAATTAAAATAACTCCACAAATATATGTTATCAAACAATCGGATAATTTTCCTTAATCTGACACTAAAGAAATAAAGTTAATTATTTTCATTTTGAGTTCGGCATGTACTTCATTTTCAATATTTGTACATAATTTCTCAAATTTGATAATATTTTTTACATAACCTTTTTTACCATTTAAATAATTTTGTCCATTGAACCATTTCGAAAACCGTTGATAATTTAATAGAAAAAAATTTTATAATATAAATAATATAAAAAATAATATAAAAAATTATATTTTATTTTCAATTTTAATTGATTAATATTTTAATTTGTCAATTAATTAATTTTAGCTGACAAATTTATTTAAAGTTAATTAAACACTGATTATCGAATAATCTTTGCTAAATATAAAACATTCATTTAAATAAATAAATAAAAATTGAATGGAAATTTAAAAAATTTCTCCGATACGATAAAACAATCATTAAAAATCATTTAATAATCAATCAAATGCACAACCTGGATCGTTGAAATTTTATTTCAAAAGTAAGCGAAAGCCGAATAAAATTAGTAATTGATATTTTATTTATAAAACAGTTGATGAGAAACATAAAATATACATCTGGAATTTAATGAGTAAAACATAATTTAGTCGGAAAAATGGAAAACAATTTAATTTGAAAATATCTCTACATTTAATCTATTATATTAAATTATTTAATTTTGAAATAACCTAATAAGAATTTAATGTATTACTCATTTTTATTAAGTAATAAATTTTAATTAAGTACTATAATTATAGATGAAATCCATTAGTTGCTTTAGTACATAAATTTAATTAAAAATGTCTAATAAATCAATTCCAAATTAATATTTACTATCTATTTAGGATATATTAATATATTAATTTAATTCTGGAATTTAAATATAAATTTAAACGGTTTAATTAGATAACGTTGTTCCATTTACACTAAATTTTTATACAACATGGACAATTAATTTTTTATCTATGTTCATAAAGACAATAAATGAAATGTCAGAAGAAAACTAAAATATATATTGTAAATATATTTTTGAAATGTGTAGCGAGATTGAATACAATATATTATTCGATAGATAAATGTTGATTTTCAGTTGACATTGAAATAAAAATTCCATATTGTCGATTAAAAATAAAAGTCGTGGCAAGATTTTAATTTAATATAATGAATAAAGGACAGACTTAGATCTGGTTAATTATTATTAATAATAATTTTTTCATTATAAGACAACAAACGTAACTTAGAAGATATGAGCTTTACTTAGAAAGGTTAACTATAAATTTTATAAAAGGATTCGTCAATTTTTCTATTTAATACGCCTAATATATAAATCACAATAGATCAATAAATTCTTAAGGTCAACTACAAAATTTCAGTACATCATCTATCAAGAGTTAGTCTTCATAACATTGACTAATAATGACAGTTAGGTAAATTTTATTATTCTTAAGAATCTATTGATAAGAATTTATTATGAATCTTTTAAGAACAAAATATTTCAAGACATTTCAAAATATATTAACCTTTGGGAAAAGTCCAATGGCGCAAATGAAACAAGCAAGACTATGTTTATCTGATATATAATGATGAAATTTCAGTAAAGAAAGGAATAGAAAATTTTGAAACATAAAACTTGGGAATCATAACAAAAGTTTTTCTTGTAAATTCTTAAGATCACAATTCTAATTTAACTGCGTTTTCCAATTTTTTTACCATAATTTACATACAAACCGAATACATGACTTTCTTGTAGTATATATTAATTTATGGAAATAAAGCCTTGAAACTGAAATTTTCACAGACAAATTTAAAACTTAATATTAATATATTTATTATTTATAAAAGACAAAATTGTGTTAACTATTAATTAATTTTATATTTCTCTTTTCCAACAAAACCAGCTAGAACAAATATAAAGATTTTGATAAAGAAAATAAAATGGACAGAAAAGTTTTTTCAATAAAAATGTTCAAATTATCCACTAATTATAACTCCTGAAATCGTTATAGTAATTTATAAAATATAATAAATCAAATTTGAATTTTTTACGGACTAAAAATTTGTATTCGACAATTTTCTCGTTGTCTCCAACAGTTTAGCAAATTTTCTTGATCTCGGTCAACTCACATCCAGTTGTAATTTTTGTAATTTGCAGCAGACAATTCTTATAATGATACTCCTGTAATAATTACGTTCCATTAAAAATAATTAGCGAGAATTATTCAGTTATCGAAAGGAAAAGTAATTAATTTTCTTTAAAGAAACTCATCAGTGAAATGGGAAAGGTTTCAAAAGATTGTCACAGTATTTATCATGAACTGGAATCATCAACACTAATGTTTGAGTATGCTTATTCAATGAAAATACCAAAATTATTTTGCTCCAAGTTGATTCAAACGAATTTATTTTATCTCCGGTGACGGTTGCAGGAAAAGAATCAGTGAATAAATAGATTTGAACTGAAATTATTGCAAAACTACTTTGCTGAACGATATTTAGAAAAAGAGTCCTATTACTTTAGTTATAAAATATTGAAAATAATCAAATTTCCCCTATTCGATACAAATAGAACTTTACTATGGTTTCAAAATGAAATTAATTTTAATGGAAATGTTCATGACTAAATTTCAATTAACTTTTTACATTATTCTTTCATTTATTAATTTATTAATCTGATCCTGATTTTATCAATTTTTGTTATGAAAATAATGAAAATATTATTTAAAAATTAGCTTATTTTTAACACCAAAACTAACAAAAATATATTATAAAATATTTAAAAATATTTATTACAAAATTTTAGTTTTCGGAATAAAAAAACAATATAAAGACAATTTAAAACTTAAAGACAGTGGAAAGTTTTTTTTTGAATTACTAGATTACATGATCTCTATGAGTTCGATATGCTTTCGATATGTTTTCGATATGCTTCGAAATGGACGTCATCTCAGATTTGTTACCCATTACAATATAAAAAGACAGGAATGTACTGTTTAATAATGAAGAAATGTCAATTGACATAATCGAATTCTGTAAGCGTCATATCAGTTATTTTGATTGATATGATTGATATCTTAGTTTTAATGAAAGAAACGTCAATCATACCAATTTGATGATAAATCTGTATTATATTTTGAAGGTTCATATTATCATTGTCATACATGTGTGACTCATTTGGTCTCTTCCTGGTTGACTTTAGCTATTTAGGGGTTATTTTCATAATAGAAAATTATTTCATTTCATTCAATATATACTTTGCAGCAAAAAGCTTATTCTTACCATTCAATTGTTTAACAATTATTTTTATCGATATAATTTTTAATTTCTTCATTGATTGGGTAATCTCTAAACTTTCAATAAACAGTCAAGTTTAAGAGTTGTACATAAAAATTGTAATTTCACGGATACTAATTTAATCTTTCTTATCCTGATAACATTTTATAGAGGAACAGAAAAATAAGTCATTGTATGAATGGCACAAAAGTTCAATTGATGATATCAGTACTTTAAAAGTAAATCAATTAAAAGAAAATAAGATAAAATGAATATTTTATTTATATAGATTTGTGATAATTATGCGTGAAGAAAGTAAATTAGAATCATACTTGTTTTTCTTTGTAAAGTTTAGCCCGCAGAAAATTGAAAGTTTGTTCAGGTGGTCCAAAAAACTATCTTGTTTAAATAATCCTTTCGAGATAATTCTTAATAATTCCGAAATTATTTTTCTTGTTTAATTGTTTTTTCGATTCTCAATAGATATTTACTCCGTTTTAAGTGATTTTTCTAATCTCTTTAAGTTTACGGATGAATCACCAGCAAACTTTTCCGTAAATTTTAAACCCTTGAAATTGCCTTCGGAATAAATTTAAAACATCGATTTATCATTTTATTCATTTATGCTATTATGGTAAAACTAATATTTGGGTGATGAATAATGAATATTTTTAATTTCTAAACAAATTTATTATATAAAATATTTTATGATTTTTAAATTAATTATTAAAAAATTAGAAATGTCAATGAAAAAAAACCTTTAAAAAACCAAAAACGATCTTTACAATCCCATCTTATTTAAAAGTCAATGAAACTACTAAATATTTTAAAATGAACCTAAAAATTATTTTAAAATTTAATTTTTTACACAAATAGTAATAATGCTAATTACAATTTATAACATAATCAGAGAATTGATTTAAATATTATAAAAACGCTACATCATCACTTATAGTATAACTTATAGTATCACTTTAAAACAAGGGGCGCAGGTTGCTAACTTTTTTGAAACGAAAAGAGCAATCAAAAGAATAATGTTCACAAAAACACCCCATTATTATAGAGCAAAAGAGAAACGAATCGTGTCGCAGCGCGTGTTTGGCAACTCCCTGCTTCCAAATGCTACTTTAAAAAAAATATGTATATAAATAAAATATGTATCGATATTGATTGATGCAAATATATTTATTGAAATACACAATTCACCCTAACGAAAGAGTAGAGTAACACACATGCATCCGACATCCGTAACGACGCCAGACTTTGTGGAATTTACAATTAATCGATAATCGGCTTAAGTAGAATTTTGATAACTGCAACAATATTTTATGTTTCCAAGAAGTAATTTTAACAAGAAAGATATTTTTATTCATACAAAACCGAATGGTACGTGTAAATTTTAAATTGAATTGGTTTTTATTTTCAAAAATTTTTAATTGAATTGTACATTTGATTTTTAATTAACGCTTTGAGAACCGAGGACTTATACAATACATTTCGACAGACTAACTACTATTATCAGGAGGGAAGAAAAACTTTTTAAATAATTTAAACATATTATAAAAGTTCATAAAGCAAATTTTCTTAAAAATTTGTTTTTAAACAAAAACAAAATTTTTTATATTATTTTTAACATCCTAATTATTTAAAGACATTCAAAACACAAATGTTCACGTAATTTTGTGCATTAATTTTCAGAAACAATTTTTTGATAAAATTTTAAAATCATGTATAACTATTTTTTTGTGCTCACTAATATCAATCAATAATTTTAGCCCACAGTATTCAAGGACCCAGAGTACAGAGATTACAGAGATTTTTAGCATTTAATAATAATAATAAAAATAGTAATAATTTTCTAAAAATATTGAAAATTTCAAATATTAACCATCAATTATTTCCATTATTTCAATTAATAACTCATAAAAATTGATTTGAAAATATTACTATCGATATAATCTAGGAAATCTCAATCAAAATTTTTTTTAAAATATCAAATTAATTAAGAACTTCATTTTGAAAAAATATTCAGAGATTAAATCTTACATTTCCATCACTTCTGCCTTGAGTAAAAATGCATGTAATAAATTTCGCAGAAGAAAATTCAATTTGAAGCCATTCAGTCGGCGTATTGTGGACTGGTTTATCTGGGCACCAAGCCTTGGGAGTTAAAACATGCAATCCATCTATCCTGAAAAAAATAATTCAGTTAAAACAATATGACAAATAAATTCACACAATATATACATTTCTATATTTTCAAATTGAAATTGGAGAAAAAAAATTAAATTAGTTCATCATATGTGATCTCCGTTATTATCAACGTTAGATTTCTTTGCTTAATTGACTGTGACGTTTCAGTTTGAGCAAACCGCTTATCATAGTGGGGCAATTAAGTATTGTACTGATCGTATAATGGGACAGCGAGTCACGAAAAACATGACAGCTTTATCATTGGTGAGTCACCCTTGCTTTCTGCCATTTGCACATGGGCTGCAAAGATATTTCACTGGTCCAGCCAGACTCATCGCTATTACTAGTGACATGATTAATGATTAAATATATATTTTAAATGAATTGAGTTGCACGGAAAAGAAAAAGTTGTAAACAAGAAATGAATATATTCTCTAATAAAATTAATCCTTTTATATTATTTTTTTATTATCAAGTTATTGATAATTTTTATCATTTTTTGTTTCATTAAAGACCTATTTTAAACAATCAAATTTGGAAAATAGATAAAGAAATTACCCAGCAATTTTACATATTTTCTTTATTTATAAATTTTAGCAGAGGTTGTTTGATTTTTGAGATTTTTTTTCACAAAGTACTTAATATTTAACTATTATTAATGTCTTCAAAAATAAAAATGGCTACTAAATTTTAGAAAATTTAATCAAATAGACTTGTTAAATTGTTGGAAAAATTTTATTTTTCAGTATGACCTTGAAAGAGTTTAATTTGTTTATATATTTTTCGAAGTGTAATTTTATATGGTACAAAGGAAGGCATATAAAATACATAAAATATTAATTTTTTTTTGCAATTCCATGATAAAAATTTCAAAAGAACATAAATGATGGAAATGTATATGTAAAAAATCAATAAAATCCGGGTTTTAATAAGATAAATGAATAAATTTTTAAATTGCCTTGAAACTTTTCCGCGTTGTTTTAAAAATGTTTTAATTAATTAAGTTTAATATTTCAGTTTGCAATGTTCAGTTGTTAGTTTTTTAGTTGGTTTGAAGTATCGCTATTTTAATTAAATAATTTTATTTTTAATTAAAAAAAATCAATTTCGCGATTATCATCAAAATTTCTAAATCTTTTAATAAAATTTTAAAATTACTAATATCCATTTTCATTTTGTAAACATTATTGCACTGACAAATGTTCCTCATTCCAATAATGAGACAATTTTCTGAAATCGAGTACAGAGATAAGCTTTATATCCTAAAGATTTTAATTAATTGATTGATTTAATTTTATTGATATTATTTTTTATTTTTATTAGATGCATGATTACACTTTCTTAACTAGTTTTATGTCAGGACTAAAAGCTTGTTAGGTTAAATTTGGTTTATATTCGTCAGCGCTGACGCAAAATGTTATTATATTGTCACATTTGTTCATTTTAATCGAGCACGCTGAATGACGTAGCATATTTAATGATTCGGTATTCCCATGTCATCTAGAAAAAAATACTTCGTGAAAGGGTTAATTTATGTATTTCCTTTTAAAACAAACGACTTTCATTGTCAAATATAATGAATGCATATATTTAAAAAAAGTATTATTATGGCTTAAAATATTTCATTTTTAATCTCGCGTTATATTCCATATCTATATTGGAAATTTAATGCTATTTTCTGTTTTTGAAATTCTGAGCAAAAATGAAAATATAATAATAATAATAACAATAATAATACTTTCTACTAAAAATGTTGATATTACTCCCCTATTAGGTGCAGCTTTATTTATCAAAGAAATGGATAGCGCCATAAAATCGGTCAATCGGCAAAATCAATTAAATTAAGTCATAAATAATTTCATAAAATTGAGTTAAAGAATTTATTCAAGTCACTTGTCTGATTCTTAGAAGTTAATCAGTGGAAGACTGACAGAAAACAAATAGCAGACGTTGTAAAATATATTAGATTATCAAATATATTTTAGAAATAATAAAAATTTTAATTTTTGAATTAAATTCAAAAGTTTTAATAGATTGCAAAGATGAATTCATGTCGTATAAAATAAAAGATCCGAAATATAATTTGCTATAAATAAAACCAGTTGATGATCTGAAAAGGAATGAAATTATATCAATGACCCATTGGAAACCAAACATCTAAACAAAGCCTTTTTGCGACATCTGGTACATATAAGTAACACAAAATTTAACGCTTTTGATTGGGTTAAATTTGATTTATATGCGTATTACTTAGTTTTCTAATGCGTCAGTGTCCACATCTATCCCGACGCAAAATGTAATGATACCGTCACATTTGTTTACTTTACTCGAGCACGTAGAGTGACGCAACATATTTAATGATATAGTATTTCTATGGCACCTAGAAAAAAATACGTCACGAAAGGGTTAATTTATATATTTCTTTTAAAAAACAAACGATTTTCATGTGAAAATAAAACGAATGAAAAAGCATACATTTTATCTCTTAAAGATTACTATGTTAAAAAATTTACAACGAAAATGAAAAATAAAAAAGTTTATTGGTAGATACTTCAAATTTCTTTCTGTCGAAATACCTAATAACTATTTTGACTGACAAATGTGATCAAACTGAAAAATAGTTATTAAAATTTGTTAATCTTGTGAAAAAAAATTTACGTTTTCGATTTTTAGTAAACTTTAATTCGCACTGACTTTAGTATAAGCACATAATTATAAGTGATAAGTGTCCTCAACTTAAGTGGTATGTGAAAGATCTTAAAATTATTTTAGACTAAGAAATTTTATGCATTTTATCTTTTGTTTTCCGAAAATAAACAGTAAAATTAATAATGATCATTTTTGGAAAAAAACACTTTAAGAATTGTCACAAAAATAAACATTATGTTTCATATATTGTATTGTATACATTGTTTCATATATTTTTATAAATATCTATGTCCAATAACTAATTGAAAATGTTAACGACACTCAATTATCTTTATTTTATCAACCAATATTTCCTAAACTATATTCTTTGGAAACCTAGGGCTACATAAAAAGCCTTCAGAGGCTTTATAGCATCAAGGTGCTATTGAGAAATTTCAAAGAAAAAACAAAAATCTATTTTTAATAAAATTTGAGTCTGAAAATATTACTTTTAGTCCAAATATAGAAGTGAATTAATTTAATATTTAATTTTATACATAACATTTTTTATTAGTGCCACTCAAACATTAGTTTTACAATATATCTAAAGTTTTTTTTTCTATCCTACCAGACGATGATAGGAAAACTGTGGAAATATATCGCAAAAAGAATGTTTGTGTGGCGCTCTAATATAATTAAATCACTGCCATGTTTATTTAATTATTTATTTTTAATATTTTTTGTTGCAAAATTGTATATGAGATCATTATAAATCATTAATTCACTTGTCTAATGTTTTGAAGTTATATTATTAATCACTAGGACACAAATATTCATTTTTAACGTCATTGTTAATGCAAAACCAAATACTGACATGGTAAATGATTTTTAAATTTCAAAAAATTTTCAAAATAAATTTTAACATATTTTTACAATAATACGTGATTAAATTTCATTGAATAAACATAAATCGGTCTCCATATTATTTTATAATTATAAAACGATTCAAAATGAATTTTAAGATATTTATTTGGCAATTTTATGAAGGTTGAATGTCTATTGATTATATGTGAAAGCTCTCAATTTTATCTTTTCGGTAATCACCTCCTTATATGGAATGACAAATATATAAATTCAAAGTTAGAAGTTCAAGCTAAGATTTAGGTTTGCGCAGTCACTGTTTTATGAACTATTATTGTTTTTCCAACTTATTTAAAATATAATTTTTTGCATTTATTCAAGATTTTCTCGTTGAGATTAACTGCATTTTTTCTAACCTGAACTTTTATTTTTCATGACATTTCGGATAAACCAAAATCTACTTTATAAGAACTTTTTAATTGAATTATAATTTATCTTCATTTCAATCTTTAGTTTTATATTTAACACGAATGTTTCGGCACAACTTTGTTTGGATATTCAATTAAAAGTATTTCATTTATTTCATCCCTCTGAACTATAAAAAAAAACAATCAATAAAATAAACTTTTACACACCGCAAAAATTACTTGTATTCCTTTCAAACACTCGAAGCTCATTCTGATCAAATAAAAACAAATTAAATAAGCATTAATTGCCAGTTTAAACTCACCGAATTTGGAAATAAATCTTGTCATTTAATTAGATTTTGCCTTAACTATTAATTATTATCGAGCGACGGAGACAAAAAATATAACTTCTAAATTCATTAATTAGCCCGTGTCCAATCAAATGGCTGTGACGCTGTTATTTTATTTTGGCTAACTAAAATATATTAAAAAGTTCCTCAGAATTATGTTCATTTTCGTGTTTATTATTCATTTCTGCTGGTTTTCACAAAATATTAAATTCAAATATTTCATTTTCTACTTATTGATATATATATATATATATATATATGTGTGTGTTTATGGAGTCTTTGAATTTAAACATTTTCTTCTTTGGTTTTCAAACGGTTTATATTTGGAATTGTATATCAAGTACATAATATACCAATAGCTCACTTTGTATCCATAATTGGTTTTTCAAAAATGGTACGCAAACTGAAGCAATATTTTTCATTTGAATTGGTATTTTGATTTCACTTTTACAGTTTTCACATTTCATGCGGAAAACGGAAAGTCACAGTCCTCAGTCCACCAATC